>JAUCBJ010009133.1:0-83177 GCA_032718475.1 Nemertoderma westbladi | reverse complement strand
CTAATATTATACATACCAAGTAAATAAACGAATGTTATAAACTAAGTAAATAAACTAATATTATAAACTAAGTAAATAAACAAATATTATAAACTAAGTAAATAAACGAATATTATAAACTAAGTAAATAAACTAATATTATAAACTAAGTAAATAAACTAATATTATAAACTAAGTAAATAAACGAATATTATAAACTAAGTAAATAAACGAATGTTATAAACTAAGTAAATAAACTAATATTTTAAACTAAGTAAATAAACGAATATTATAAACTAAGTAAATAAACTAATATTATAAACTAAGTAAATAAACTAATATTATACATACCAAGTAAATAAACGAATATTATAAACTAAGTAAATAAACGAATATTATAAACTAAGTAAATAAACGAATATTATAAACTAAGTAAATAAACGAATATTATAAACTAAGTAAATAAACTAATATTATAAACTAAGTAAATAAACGAATATTATACATACTAAGTAAATAAACTAATATTATAAACTAAGTAAATAAACGAATATTATAAACTAAGTAAATAAACTAATATTATACAAACTAAGTAAATAAACTAATATTATATACTAAGTAAATAAACTAATATTTTATATACTAAGTAAATAAACTAATATTTTATATACTAAGTAAATAAACTAATATTATAAACTAAGTAAATAAACTAATATTATAAACGAAGTAAATAAACGAATATTATAAACGAAGTAAATAAACGAATATTATAAACTAAGTAAATAAACTAATATTTTAAACTAAGTAAATAAACTAATATTATACATACTAAGTAAATAAACTAATATTATAAACTAAGTAAATAAACTAATATTATAAACTAAGTAAATAAACGAATATTATAAACTAAGTAAATAAACTAATATTATAAACTAAGTAAATAAACTAATATTATAAACTAAGTAAATAAACGGATATTATAAACTAAGTAAATAAACTAATATTATAAACTAAGTAAATAAACTAATATTATAAACTAAGTAAATAAACGAATATTATACATACTAAGTAAATAAACTAATATTATAAACTAAGTAAATAAACTAATATTATAAACTAAGTAAATAAACGAATATTATAAACTAAGTAAATAAACTAATATTATAAACTAAGTAAATAAACTAATATTATAAACTAAGTAAATAAACGGATATTATAAACTAAGTAAATAAACGGATATTATAAACTAAGTAAATAAACTAATATTATAAACTAAGTAAATAAACTAATATTATAAACTAAGTAAATAAACGAATATTATAAACTAAGTAAATAAACTAATATTATAAACTAAGTAAATAAACTAATATTATAAACTAAGTAAATAAACTAATATTATAAACTAAGTAAATAAACTAATATTATAAACTAAGTAAATAAACTAATATTATAAACTAAGTAAATAAACTAATATTATAAACTAAGTAAATAAACAAATATTATAAACTAAGTAAATAAACGAATATTATAAACTAAGTAAATAAACTAATATTATAAACTAAGTAAATAAACTAATATTATAAACTAAGTAAATAAACGAATATTATAAACTAAGTAAATAAACGAATGTTATAAACTAAGTAAATAAACTAATATTTTAAACTAAGTAAATAAACGAATATTATAAACTAAGTAAATAAACTAATATTATAAACTAAGTAAATAAACTAATATTATACATACCAAGTAAATAAACGAATATTATAAACTAAGTAAATAAACGAATATTATAAACTAAGTAAATAAACGAATATTATAAACTAAGTAAATAAACGAATATTATAAACTAAGTAAATAAACTAATATTATAAACTAAGTAAATAAACGAATATTATACATACTAAGTAAATAAACTAATATTATAAACTAAGTAAATAAACGAATATTATAAACTAAGTAAATAAACTAATATTATACAAACTAAGTAAATAAACTAATATTATATACTAAGTAAATAAACTAATATTTTATATACTAAGTAAATAAACTAATATTTTATATACTAAGTAAATAAACTAATATTATAAACTAAGTAAATAAACTAATATTATAAACGAAGTAAATAAACGAATATTATAAACGAAGTAAATAAACGAATATTATAAACTAAGTAAATAAACTAATATTTTAAACTAAGTAAATAAACTAATATTATACATACTAAGTAAATAAACTAATATTATAAACTAAGTAAATAAACTAATATTATAAACTAAGTAAATAAACGAATATTATAAACTAAGTAAATAAACTAATATTATAAACTAAGTAAATAAACTAATATTATAAACTAAGTAAATAAACGGATATTATAAACTAAGTAAATAAACTAATATTATAAACTAAGTAAATAAACTAATATTATAAACTAAGTAAATAAACGAATATTATACATACTAAGTAAATAAACTAATATTATAAACTAAGTAAATAAACTAATATTATAAACTAAGTAAATAAACGAATATTATAAACTAAGTAAATAAACTAATATTATAAACTAAGTAAATAAACTAATATTATAAACTAAGTAAATAAACGGATATTATAAACTAAGTAAATAAACGGATATTATAAACTAAGTAAATAAACTAATATTATAAACTAAGTAAATAAACTAATATTATAAACTAAGTAAATAAACGAATATTATAAACTAAGTAAATAAACTAATATTATAAACTAAGTAAATAAACTAATATTATAAACTAAGTAAATAAACTAATATTATAAACTAAGTAAATAAACTAATATTATAAACTAAGTAAATAAACTAATATTATAAACTAAGTAAATAAACTAATATTATAAACTAAGTAAATAAACTAATATTATAAACTAAGTAAATAAACTAATATTATAAACTAAATAAATAAACTAATGTTATAAACTAAGTAAATAAACGAATATTATAAACTAAGTAAATAAACTAATATTATACATACCAAGTAAATAAACGAATGTTATAAACTAAGTAAATAAACTAATATTATAAACTAAGTAAATAAGCTAATATTATAAACTAAGTAAATAAACGAATATTATACATACTAAGTAAATAAACTAATATTATACATACTAAGTAAATAAACGAATATTATACATACTAAGTAAATAAACTAATATTATAAACTAAGTAAATAAATTAATATTATACAAACTAAGTAAATAAACTAATATTATATACTAAGTAAATAAACTAATATTTTATATACTAAGTAAATAAACTAATATTATAAACTAAGTAAATAAACAAATATTATACATACTAAGTAAATAAACGAATGTTATAAACTAAGTAAATAAACTAATATTATAAACTAAGTAAATAAACTAATATTTTATATACTAAGTAAATAAACTAATATTATAAACTAAGTAAATAAACTAATATTATAAACGAAGTAAATAAACGAATATTATAAACTAAGTAAATAAACTAATATTTTAAACTAAGTAAATAAACTAATATTATAAACTAAGTAAATAAACGAATATTATAAACTAAGTAAATAAACGAATATTATAAACTAAGTAAATAAACTAATATTATAAACTAAGTAAATAAACGAATATTATAAACTAAGTAAATAAACTAATATTATAAACTAAGTAAATAAACTAATATTATAAACTAAGTAAATAAACGGATATTATAAACTAAGTAAATAAACTAATATTATAAACTAAGTAAATAAACTAATATTATAAACTAAGTAAATAAACGAATATTATAAACTAAGTAAATAAACTAATATTATAAACTAAGTAAATAAACTAATATTATAAACTAAGTAAATAAACTAATATTATAAACTAAGTAAGTAAACTAATATTATAAACTAAGTAAATAAACTAATATTATACATACTAAGTATATAAACGAATATTATAAACTAAGTAAATAAACGAATATTATAAACTAAGTAAATAAACTAACATTATAAACTAAGTAAATAAACTAATATTATAAACTAAGTAAATAAACGAATATTATAAACTAAGTAAATAAACTAATATTATACATACTAAGTAAATAAACGAATATTATACATACTAAGTAAATAAACTAATATTATAAACTAAGTAAATAAACTAATATTATAAACTAAGTAAATAAACTAATATTATACATACTAAGTAAGTAAACTAATATTATAAACTAAGTAAATAAACGAATATTATAAACTAAGTAAATAAACGAATATTATAAACTAAGTAAATAAACTAATATTATACATACTAAGTAAATAAACGAATATTATACATACTAAGTAAATAAACTAATATTATAAACTAAGTAAATAAACTAATATTATAAACTAAGTAAATAAACTAATATTATACATACTAAGTAAGTAAACTAATATTATAAACTAAGTAAATAAACGAATATTATAAACTAAGTAAATAAACGAATATTATAAACTAAGTAAATAAACGAATATTATAAACTAAGTAAATAAACTAATATTATACATACTAAGTAAATAAACGAATATTATACATACTAAGTAAATAAACTAATATTATAAACTAAGTAAATAAACTAATATTATAAACTAAGTAAATAAACTAATATTATACATACTAAGTAAGTAAACTAATATTATAAACTAAGTAAATAAACTAATATTATACATACTAAGTAAATAAACTAATATTATAAACTAAGTAAATAAACTAATATTATACATACTAAGTAAATAAACGAATATTATAAACTAAGTAAATAAACTAATATTATAAACTAAGTAAATAAACTAATATTATACATACTAAGTAAGTAAACTAATATTATAAACTAAGTAAATAAACGAATATTATACATACTAAGTAAATAAACTAATATTATAAACTAAGTAAATAAACTAATATTATACATACTAAGTAAATAAACGAATATTATAAACTAAGTAAATAAACTAATATTATAAACTAAGTAAATAAACGGATATTATACATACTAAGTAAATAAACTAATATTATAAACTAAGTAAATAAACTAATATTATATATACTAAGTAAATAAACTAATATTATAAACTAAGTAAATAAACTAATATTATAAACTAAGTAAATAAACTAATATTATACATACTAAGTAAATAAACTAATATTATAAACTAAGTAAATAAACTAATATTATAAACTAAGTAAATAAACGAATATTATAAACTAAGTAAATAAACGAATATTATACATACTAAGTAAATAAACTAATATTATAAACTAAGTAAATAAACTAATATTATAAACTAAGTAAATAAACTAATATTATACATACTAAGTAAGTAAACTAATATTATAAACTAAGTAAATAAACGAATATTATAAACTAAGTAAATAAACGAATATTATACATACTAAGTAAATAAACTAATATTATAAACTAAGTAAATAAACTAATAATATAAACTAAGTAAATAAACGAATATTATAAACTAAGTAAATAAACTAATATTATAAACTAAGTAAATAAACTAATATTATACATACTAAGTAAATAAACGAATATTATAAACTAAGTAAATAAACTAATATTATAAACTAAGTAAATAAACGGATATTATACATACTAAGTAAGTAAACTAATATTATAAACTAAGTAAATAAACGAATATTATACATACTAAGTAAATAAACTAATATTATAAACTAAGTAAATAAACAAATATTATACATACTAAGTAAATAAACGAATGTTATAAACTAAGTAAATAAACGAATATTATAAACTAAGTAAATAAACTAATATTATAAACTAAGTAAATAAGCGAATATTATACATACTAAGTAAATAAACGGATATTATAAACTAAGTAAATAAACGAATATTATAAACTAAGTAAATAAACTAATATTATACATACCAAGTAAATAAACGAATGTTATAAACTAAGTAAATAAACTAATATTATAAACTAAGTAAATAAACAAATATTATAAACTAAGTAAATAAACGAATATTATAAACTAAGTAAATAAACTAATATTATAAACTAAGTAAATAAACTAATATTATAAACTAAGTAAATAAACGAATATTATAAACTAAGTAAATAAACGAATGTTATAAACTAAGTAAATAAACTAATATTTTAAACTAAGTAAATAAACGAATATTATAAACTAAGTAAATAAACTAATATTATAAACTAAGTAAATAAACTAATATTATACATACCAAGTAAATAAACGAATATTATAAACTAAGTAAATAAACGAATATTATAAACTAAGTAAATAAACGAATATTATAAACTAAGTAAATAAACGAATATTATAAACTAAGTAAATAAACTAATATTATAAACTAAGTAAATAAACGAATATTATACATACTAAGTAAATAAACTAATATTATAAACTAAGTAAATAAACGAATATTATAAACTAAGTAAATAAACTAATATTATACAAACTAAGTAAATAAACTAATATTATATACTAAGTAAATAAACTAATATTTTATATACTAAGTAAATAAACTAATATTTTATATACTAAGTAAATAAACTAATATTATAAACTAAGTAAATAAACTAATATTATAAACGAAGTAAATAAACGAATATTATAAACGAAGTAAATAAACGAATATTATAAACTAAGTAAATAAACTAATATTTTAAACTAAGTAAATAAACTAATATTATACATACTAAGTAAATAAACTAATATTATAAACTAAGTAAATAAACTAATATTATAAACTAAGTAAATAAACGAATATTATAAACTAAGTAAATAAACTAATATTATAAACTAAGTAAATAAACTAATATTATAAACTAAGTAAATAAACGGATATTATAAACTAAGTAAATAAACTAATATTATAAACTAAGTAAATAAACTAATATTATAAACTAAGTAAATAAACGAATATTATACATACTAAGTAAATAAACTAATATTATAAACTAAGTAAATAAACTAATATTATAAACTAAGTAAATAAACGAATATTATAAACTAAGTAAATAAACTAATATTATAAACTAAGTAAATAAACTAATATTATAAACTAAGTAAATAAACGGATATTATAAACTAAGTAAATAAACGGATATTATAAACTAAGTAAATAAACGAATATTATAAACTAAGTAAATAAACTAATATTATAAACTAAGTAAATAAACGAATATTATAAACTAAGTAAATAAACTAATATTATAAACTAAGTAAATAAACTAATATTATAAACTAAGTAAATAAACTAATATTATAAACTAAGTAAATAAACTAATATTATAAACTAAGTAAATAAACTAATATTATAAACTAAGTAAATAAACTAATATTATAAACTAAGTAAATAAACTAATATTATAAACTAAGTAAATAAACTAATATTATACATACTAAGTAAATAAACGAATATTATAAACTAAGTAAATAAACTAATATTATAAACTAAGTAAATAAACGG
This sequence comes from Nemertoderma westbladi, assembly GCA_032718475.1. NCBI lineage: Eukaryota > Metazoa > Xenacoelomorpha > Nemertodermatida > Nemertodermatidae > Nemertoderma > Nemertoderma westbladi. The sequence continues at coordinate 75,700 of JAUCBJ010009133.1, read as the reverse complement.
ATATTATACATACTAAGTAAGTAAACTAATATTATAAACTAAGTAAATAAACGAATATTATACATACTAAGTAAATAAACTAATATTATAAACTAAGTAAATAAACAAATATTATACATACTAAGTAAATAAACGAATGTTATAAACTAAGTAAATAAACGAATATTATAAACTAAGTAAATAAACTAATATTATAAACTAAGTAAATAAGCGAATATTATACATACTAAGTAAATAAACGGATATTATAAACTAAGTAAATAAACGAATATTATAAACTAAGTAAATAAACTAATATTATACATACCAAGTAAATAAACGAATGTTATAAACTAAGTAAATAAACTAATATTATAAACTAAGTAAATAAACAAATATTATAAACTAAGTAAATAAACGAATATTATAAACTAAGTAAATAAACTAATATTATAAACTAAGTAAATAAACTAATATTATAAACTAAGTAAATAAACGAATATTATAAACTAAGTAAATAAACGAATGTTATAAACTAAGTAAATAAACTAATATTTTAAACTAAGTAAATAAACGAATATTATAAACTAAGTAAATAAACTAATATTATAAACTAAGTAAATAAACTAATATTATACATACCAAGTAAATAAACGAATATTATAAACTAAGTAAATAAACGAATATTATAAACTAAGTAAATAAACGAATATTATAAACTAAGTAAATAAACGAATATTATAAACTAAGTAAATAAACTAATATTATAAACTAAGTAAATAAACGAATATTATACATACTAAGTAAATAAACTAATATTATAAACTAAGTAAATAAACGAATATTATAAACTAAGTAAATAAACTAATATTATACAAACTAAGTAAATAAACTAATATTATATACTAAGTAAATAAACTAATATTTTATATACTAAGTAAATAAACTAATATTTTATATACTAAGTAAATAAACTAATATTATAAACTAAGTAAATAAACTAATATTATAAACGAAGTAAATAAACGAATATTATAAACGAAGTAAATAAACGAATATTATAAACTAAGTAAATAAACTAATATTTTAAACTAAGTAAATAAACTAATATTATACATACTAAGTAAATAAACTAATATTATAAACTAAGTAAATAAACTAATATTATAAACTAAGTAAATAAACGAATATTATAAACTAAGTAAATAAACTAATATTATAAACTAAGTAAATAAACTAATATTATAAACTAAGTAAATAAACGGATATTATAAACTAAGTAAATAAACTAATATTATAAACTAAGTAAATAAACTAATATTATAAACTAAGTAAATAAACGAATATTATACATACTAAGTAAATAAACTAATATTATAAACTAAGTAAATAAACTAATATTATAAACTAAGTAAATAAACGAATATTATAAACTAAGTAAATAAACTAATATTATAAACTAAGTAAATAAACTAATATTATAAACTAAGTAAATAAACGGATATTATAAACTAAGTAAATAAACGGATATTATAAACTAAGTAAATAAACTAATATTATAAACTAAGTAAATAAACTAATATTATAAACTAAGTAAATAAACGAATATTATAAACTAAGTAAATAAACTAATATTATAAACTAAGTAAATAAACTAATATTATAAACTAAGTAAATAAACTAATATTATAAACTAAGTAAATAAACTAATATTATAAACTAAGTAAATAAACTAATATTATAAACTAAGTAAATAAACTAATATTATAAACTAAGTAAATAAACAAATATTATAAACTAAGTAAATAAACGAATATTATAAACTAAGTAAATAAACTAATATTATAAACTAAGTAAATAAACTAATATTATAAACTAAGTAAATAAACGAATATTATAAACTAAGTAAATAAACGAATGTTATAAACTAAGTAAATAAACTAATATTTTAAACTAAGTAAATAAACGAATATTATAAACTAAGTAAATAAACTAATATTATAAACTAAGTAAATAAACTAATATTATACATACCAAGTAAATAAACGAATATTATAAACTAAGTAAATAAACGAATATTATAAACTAAGTAAATAAACGAATATTATAAACTAAGTAAATAAACGAATATTATAAACTAAGTAAATAAACTAATATTATAAACTAAGTAAATAAACGAATATTATACATACTAAGTAAATAAACTAATATTATAAACTAAGTAAATAAACGAATATTATAAACTAAGTAAATAAACTAATATTATACAAACTAAGTAAATAAACTAATATTATATACTAAGTAAATAAACTAATATTTTATATACTAAGTAAATAAACTAATATTTTATATACTAAGTAAATAAACTAATATTATAAACTAAGTAAATAAACTAATATTATAAACGAAGTAAATAAACGAATATTATAAACGAAGTAAATAAACGAATATTATAAACTAAGTAAATAAACTAATATTTTAAACTAAGTAAATAAACTAATATTATACATACTAAGTAAATAAACTAATATTATAAACTAAGTAAATAAACTAATATTATAAACTAAGTAAATAAACGAATATTATAAACTAAGTAAATAAACTAATATTATAAACTAAGTAAATAAACTAATATTATAAACTAAGTAAATAAACGGATATTATAAACTAAGTAAATAAACTAATATTATAAACTAAGTAAATAAACTAATATTATAAACTAAGTAAATAAACGAATATTATACATACTAAGTAAATAAACTAATATTATAAACTAAGTAAATAAACTAATATTATAAACTAAGTAAATAAACGAATATTATAAACTAAGTAAATAAACTAATATTATAAACTAAGTAAATAAACTAATATTATAAACTAAGTAAATAAACGGATATTATAAACTAAGTAAATAAACGGATATTATAAACTAAGTAAATAAACTAATATTATAAACTAAGTAAATAAACTAATATTATAAACTAAGTAAATAAACGAATATTATAAACTAAGTAAATAAACTAATATTATAAACTAAGTAAATAAACTAATATTATAAACTAAGTAAATAAACTAATATTATAAACTAAGTAAATAAACTAATATTATAAACTAAGTAAATAAACTAATATTATAAACTAAGTAAATAAACTAATATTATAAACTAAGTAAATAAACTAATATTATAAACTAAGTAAATAAACTAATATTATAAACTAAATAAATAAACTAATGTTATAAACTAAGTAAATAAACGAATATTATAAACTAAGTAAATAAACTAATATTATACATACCAAGTAAATAAACGAATGTTATAAACTAAGTAAATAAACTAATATTATAAACTAAGTAAATAAGCTAATATTATAAACTAAGTAAATAAACGAATATTATACATACTAAGTAAATAAACTAATATTATACATACTAAGTAAATAAACGAATATTATACATACTAAGTAAATAAACTAATATTATAAACTAAGTAAATAAATTAATATTATACAAACTAAGTAAATAAACTAATATTATATACTAAGTAAATAAACTAATATTTTATATACTAAGTAAATAAACTAATATTATAAACTAAGTAAATAAACAAATATTATACATACTAAGTAAATAAACGAATGTTATAAACTAAGTAAATAAACTAATATTATAAACTAAGTAAATAAACTAATATTTTATATACTAAGTAAATAAACTAATATTATAAACTAAGTAAATAAACTAATATTATAAACGAAGTAAATAAACGAATATTATAAACTAAGTAAATAAACTAATATTTTAAACTAAGTAAATAAACTAATATTATAAACTAAGTAAATAAACGAATATTATAAACTAAGTAAATAAACGAATATTATAAACTAAGTAAATAAACTAATATTATAAACTAAGTAAATAAACGAATATTATAAACTAAGTAAATAAACTAATATTATAAACTAAGTAAATAAACTAATATTATAAACTAAGTAAATAAACGGATATTATAAACTAAGTAAATAAACTAATATTATAAACTAAGTAAATAAACTAATATTATAAACTAAGTAAATAAACGAATATTATAAACTAAGTAAATAAACTAATATTATAAACTAAGTAAATAAACTAATATTATAAACTAAGTAAATAAACTAATATTATAAACTAAGTAAATAAACTAATATTATAAACTAAGTAAATAAACTAATATTATAAACTAAGTAAATAAACTAATATTATAAACTAAGTAAATAAACTAATATTATAAACTAAGTAAATAAACTAATATTATAAACTAAATAAATAAACTAATGTTATAAACTAAGTAAATAAACGAATATTATAAACTAAGTAAATAAACTAATATTATACATACCAAGTAAATAAACGAATGTTATAAACTAAGTAAATAAACTAATATTATAAACTAAGTAAATAAGCTAATATTATAAACTAAGTAAATAAACTAATATTATACATACTAAGTAAATAAACTAATATTATAAACTAAGTAAATAAACGAATATTATACATACTAAGTAAATAAACTAATATTATAAACTAAGTAAATAAACTAATATTATAAACTAAGTAAATAAACGAATATTATAAACTAAGTAAATAAACTAATATTATAAACTAAGTAAATAAACGAATATTATAAACTAAGTAAATAAACTAATATTATAAACTAAGTAAATAAACGAATATTATAAACTAAGTAAATAAACGAATATTATAAACTAAGTAAATAAACGAATATTATAAACTAAGTAAATAAACTAATATTATAAACTAAGTAAATAAACGAATATTATAAACTAAGTAAATAAACTAATATTATAAACTAAGTAAATAAACTAATATTATAAACTAAGTAAATAAACGAATATTATAAACTAAGTAAATAAACGAATATTATAAACTAAGTAAATAAACTAATATTATAAACTAAGTAAATAAACGAATATTATAAACTAAGTAAATAAACTAATATTATAAACTAAGTAAATAAACTAATATTATAAACTAAGTAAATAAACGGATATTATAAACTAAGTAAATAAACTAATATTATAAACTAAGTAAATAAACTAATATTATAAACTAAGTAAATAAACGAATATTATAAACTAAGTAAATAAACTAATATTATAAACTAAGTAAATAAACTAATATTATAAACTAAGTAAATAAACTAATATTATAAACTAAGTAAATAAACTAATATTATAAACTAAGTAAATAAACTAATATTATAAACTAAGTAAATAAACTAATATTATAAACTAAGTAAATAAACTAATATTATAAACTAAGTAAATAAACTAATATTATAAACTAAATAAATAAACTAATGTTATAAACTAAGTAAATAAACGAATATTATAAACTAAGTAAATAAACTAATATTATACATACCAAGTAAATAAACGAATGTTATAAACTAAGTAAATAAACTAATATTATAAACTAAGTAAATAAGCTAATATTATAAACTAAGTAAATAAACTAATATTATACATACTAAGTAAATAAACTAATATTATAAACTAAGTAAATAAACGAATATTATACATACTAAGTAAATAAACTAATATTATACATACTAAGTAAATAAACGAATATTATACATACTAAGTAAATAAACTAATATTATAAACTAAGTAAATAAACTAATATTATAAACTAAGTAAATAAACTAATATTATACATACTAAGTAAGTAAACGAATATTATACATACTAAGTAAATAAACTAATATTATAAACTAAGTAAATAAACTAATATTATAAACTAAGTAAATAAACTAATATTATAAACTAAGTAAATAAACTAATATTATAAACTAAGTAAATAAACTAATATTATACATACTAAGTAAATAAACTAATATTATAAACTAAGTAAATAAACTAATATTATAAACTAAGTAAATAAACTAATATTATAAACTAAGTAAATAAACTAATATTATAAACTAAGTAAATAAACTAATATTATAAACTAAGTAAATAAACTAATATTATAAACTAAGTAAAAAAAAGGATATTATAAACTAAGTAAATAAACTAATATTATACATACTAAGTAAATAAACTAATAATATAAACTAAGTAAATAAACTAATAATATAAACTAAGTAAATAAACTAATATTTTAAACTAAGTAAATAAACGAATATTATAAACTAAGTAAATAAACTAATATTATAAACTAAGTAAATAAACTAATATTATACATACTAAGTAAATAAACGAATGTTATAAACTAAGTAAATAAACGAATATTATACATACTAAGTAAATAAACTAATATTATACATACTAAGTAAATAAACGAATATTATACATACTAAGTAAATAAACGAATATTATACATACTAAGTAAATAAACTAATATTATAAACTAAGTAAATAAACTAATATTATAAACTAAGTAAATAAACTAATATTATAAACTAAGTAAATAAACTAATATTATAAACTAAGTAAATAAACTAATATTATAAACTAAGTAAATAAACTAATATTATAAACTAAGTAAATAAACGGATATTATAAACTAAGTAAATAAACTAATATTATACATACTAAGTAAATAAACTAATAATATAAACTAAGTAAATAAACTAATATTTTAAACTAAGTAAATAAACGAATATTATAAACTAAGTAAATAAACTAATATTATAAACTAAGTAAATAAACTAATATTATAAACTAAGTAAATAAACTAATGTTATAAACTAAGTAAATAAACGAATATTATAAACTAAGTAAATAAACTAATATTATAAACTAAGTAAATAAACGAATATTATACATACTAAGTAAATAAACTAATATTATAAACTAAGTAAATAAACGAATATTATACATACTAAGTAAATAAACGAATATTATACATACTAAGTAAATAAACGAATATTATACATACTAAGTAAATAAACTAATAATATAAACTAAGTAAATAAACTAATATTATAAACTAAGTAAATAAACTAATAATATAAACTAAGTAAATAAACTAATATTATAAACAAAGTAAATAAACTAATATTATAAACTAAGTAAATAAACGAATATTATAAACTAAGTAAATAAACTAATAATATAAACTAAGTAAATAAACTAATATTATAAACTAAGTAAATAAACTAATATTATAAACTAAGTAAATAAACTAATATTATAAACTAAGTAAATAAACTAATATTATAAACTAAGTAAATAAACTAATAATATAAACTAAGTAAATAAACGAATATTATAAACTAAGTAAATAAACTAATATTATAAACTAAGTAAATAAACGAATATTATACATACTAAGTAAATAAACTAATATTATAAACTAAGTAAATAAACTAATATTATAAACTAAGTAAATAAACGAATATTATACATACTAAGTAAATAAACGAATATTATACATACTAAGTAAATAAACTAATAATATAAACTAAGTAAATAAACTAATATTATAAACTAAGTAAATAAACTAATAATATAAACTAAGTAAATAAACTAATATTATAAACTAAGTAAATAAACTAATATTATAAACTAAGTAAATAAACGAATATTATAAACTAAGTAAATAAACTAATATTATAAACTAAGTAAATAAACTAATATTATAAACTAAGTAAATAAACTAATATTATAAACTAAGTAAATAAACTAATATTATAAACTAAGTAAATAAACTAATATTATAAACTAAGTAAATAAACTAATATTATAAACTAAGTAAATAAACGAATATTATAAACTAAGTAAATAAACCAATATTATACATACTAAGTAAATAAACTAATATTATAAACTAAGTAAATAAACTAATATTATAAACTAAGTAAATAAACGGATATTATAAACTAAGTAAATAAACTAATATTATACATACTAAGTAAATAAACTAATAATATAAACTAAGTAAATAAACTAATATTATAAACTAAGTAAATAAACGAATATTATAAACAAAGTAAATAAACTAATATTATAAACTAAGTAAATAAACTAATATTATAAACTAAGTAAATAAACTAATATTATACATACTAAGTAAATAAACTAATATTATAAACTAAGTAAATAAACGAATATTATAAACTAAGTAAATAAACTAATATTATAAACTAAGTAAATAAACTAATATTATAAACTAAGTAAATAAACTAATATTATACATACTAAGTAAATAAACTAATATTATAAACTAAGTAAATAAACTAATATTATAAACTAAGTAAATAAACAAATATTATAAACTAAGTAAATAAACTAATATTATAAACTAAGTAAATAAACTAATATTATAAACTAAGTAAATAAACTAATATTATAAACTAAGTAAATAAACTAATATTATACATACTAAGTAAATAAACAAATATTATAAACTAAGTAAATAAACGAATATTATAAACTAAGTAAATAAACTAATATTATAAACTAAGTAAATAAACTAATATTATACATACTAAGTAAATAAACGAATATTATAAACTAAGTAAATAAACAAATATTATAAACTAAGTAAATAAACTAATATTATAATCTAAGTAAATAAACTAATATTATACATACTAAGTAAATAAACTAATATTATAAACTAAGTAAATAAACTAATATTATAAACTAAGTAAATAAACTAATATTATAAACTAAGTAAATAAACGAATATTATACATACTAAGTAAATAAACGAATATTATACATACTAAGTAAATAAACTAATAATATAAACTAAGTAAATAAACTAATATTATAAACTAAGTAAATAAACGAATATTATAAACTAAGTAAATAAACAAATATTATAAACTAAGTAAATAAACTAATATTATACATACTAAGTAATTAAACTAATATTATAAACTAAGTAAATAAACTAATATTATAAACTAAGTAAATAAACGAATATTATAAACTAAGTAAATAAACGAATATTATACATACTAAGTAAATAAACGAATATTATACATACTAAGTAAATAAACTAATATTATAAACTAAGTAAATAAACGAATATTATAAACTAAGTAAATAAACAAATATTATAAACTAAGTAAATAAACTAATATTATAATCTAAGTAAATAAACTAATATTATACATACTAAGTAAATAAACTAATATTATAAACTAAGTAAATAAACTAATATTATAAACTAAGTAAATAAACGAATATTATAAACTAAGTAAATAAACGAATATTATACATACTAAGTAAATAAACGAATATTATACATACTAAGTAAATAAACTAATATTATAAACTAAGTAAATAAACTAATATTATAAACTAAGTAAATAAACGGATATTATAAACTAAGTAAATAAACTAATATTATACATACTAAGTAAATAAACTAATAATATAAACTAAGTAAATAAACTAATATTATAAACTAAGTAAATAAACGAATATTATAAACTAAGTAAATAAACGAATATTATAAACTAAGTAAATAAACTAATATTATAAACTAAGTAAATAAACTAATATTATAAACTAAGTAAATAAACTAATATTATAAACTAAGTAAATAAACTAATATTATAAACTAAGTAAATAAACTAATATTATAAACTAAGTAAATAAACGAATATTATACTTACTAAGTAAATAAACGAATATTATACATACTAAGTAAATAAACTAATATTATAAACTAAGTAAATAAACTAATATTATAAACTAAGTAAATAAACGAATATTATAAACTAAGTAAATAAACAAATATTATAAACTAAGTAAATAAACTAATATTATACATACTAAGTAATTAAACTAATATTATAAACTAAGTAAATAAACTAATATTATAAACTAAGTAAATAAACGAATATTATAAACTAAGTAAATAAACGAATATTATACATACTAAGTAAATAAACGAATATTATACATACTAAGTAAATAAACTAATATTATAAACTAAGTAAATAAACGAATATTATAAACTAAGTAAATAAACAAATATTATAAACTAAGTAAATAAACTAATATTATAATCTAAGTAAATAAACTAATATTATACATACTAAGTAAATAAACTAATATTATAAACTAAGTAAATAAACTAATATTATAAACTAAGTAAATAAACGAATATTATAAACTAAGTAAATAAACGAATATTATACATACTAAGTAAATAAACGAATATTATACATACTAAGTAAATAAACTAATAATATAAACTAAGTAAATAAACTAATATTATAAACTAAGTAAATAAACGGATATTATAAACTAAGTAAATAAACTAATATTATACATACTAAGTAAATAAACTAATAATATAAACTAAGTAAATAAACTAATATTATAAACTAAGTAAATAAACGAATATTATAAACTAAGTAAATAAACGAATATTATAAACTAAGTAAATAAACTAATATTATAAACTAAGTAAATAAACTAATATTATAAACTAAGTAAATAAACTAATATTATAAACTAAGTAAATAAACTAATATTATAAACTAAGTATATAAACGAATATTATACATACTAAGTAAATAAATTAATATTATAAACTAAGTAAATAAACTAATATTATATACTAAGTAAATAAACTAATATTATAAACTAAGTAAATAAACGAATATTATAAACTAAGTAAATAAACGAATATTATAAACTAAGTAAATAAACTAATATTATAAACTAAGTAAATAAACGAATATTATAAACTAAGTAAATAAACTAATATTATAAACTAAGTAAATAAACGAATATTATACATACTAAGTAAATAAACTAATATTATAAACTAAGTAAATAAACTAATATTATAAACTAAGTAAATAAACGAATATCATACATACTAAGTAAATAAACTAATAATATAAACTAAGTAAATAAACTAATATTATAAACTAAGTAAATAAACGAATATTATAAACTAAGTAAATAAACTAATATTATAAACTAAGTAAATAAACTAATATTATAAACTAAGTAAATAAACTAATATTATAAACTAAGTAAATAAACTAATATTATAAACTAAGTAAATAAACTAATAATATAAACTAAGTAAATAAACTAACATGTACCGTACAACAAGAGTCCCACAAGAAATGAAAACAAATAAGTTGGTGCCAGTTCCCAAGAAGGGCAACCTAACACTCTATGGTTCTTTTCGGGGAATCTCATTGATCTCGATTGCTGCAAAACTATACAATAGAATTCTATTAAATCGCATCAGGGATCCCATTGAGAGACTGCTACGTGGAAATCAGAATGGGTTCCGTAAAGGTCGTGGGACCATGGAGCCCATTTTGGCACTTAGAAGGATAATTGAAGAGTTATCAAAAAAGAAAGACAGGCATCTGGCTGCTATCTTTGTTGACTTCTTCAAGGCCTTTGATTCAGTCTCTCGCTCACGTATGTTCAGCATACTTTCATTATATGGGATTCCTGATGAAATTATTGCAGCAATCAGATCAGTATACGATGGTTCGACAACATTTGTGTCTACTGTTGACGGTGACACAGAACCATTTGAAGTGTTATGGGGCGTCCTCCAAGGAGACACACTTGCACCATTCTTGTTCATTATTGTTGTTGACTATGTTCTACGCATGTCCTTAGATCATCATAATGATGATGGGGTGATGATAACTCCACCTACTGGCTCCAGAAGTCGAGGAAATCCTGCCAAGTACCTAACTGATCTAGACTTTGCTGATGACTTAGGAGTACTCTCAGAATCATTAGAGGGAGCCCAGCGGCTCCTCAGCTCATTAGAACATGCTGCTTCTAGTCGCCACCTTCAAGGCAGAACCCCCTAAGTCGATTTTTGTAGTTCTGAGATAATCGATAAAAACTGTTTATTTTTTAGAGAGATGCCTCAGTTTACTTGTTATTGTGTTTTTTGATAACTAAATATATATAGAATTCATATAACTAAACTTTCTATTTAATTTAGAATCACCTTTGAAATATATTGCGGTTTTTTTGTAAAAATTTGGACTTATGGTGTTTTGCCAAAACAAGGGGGAACACCGTTTTCTGGTATTATCCCGTAACTATACGATAGTTGCGGGGTATTGCCTAGAAAACAAGGCATCCTCAATTAGGCAAAACACCATAAGTCCGAATTTTTACAAATAACACGCAAAATATATCAAATTATAGCCTCATTAATGTGGGACATAAACATTGATTGGGACACAAACATTAATGAGGGACACAAACATTAATGAGGGACACAAACATTAATGAGGTACACTAACATTAATGAGGGACACAAACATTAATAAGGTACACAAACATTAATGAGGTACACTAACATTAATGAGGGACACAAACATTAATAAGGTACACAAACATTAATGAGGGACACAAACATTTAATGACGTACACAAACATTAATAAGGGACAGAAACATTAATGAGGTACACTAACATTAATGAGGGACACAAACATTAATAAGGTATACAAACATTAATGAGGGACACAAACATTAAACGAGGGACAGATACCAATCAAGGGTACAAACATTAATCATGGGCACTATCATTCCATTCCATTCATGTTACCCCCCATGGCACTTAGTATGATTCCTGTTACCACCCATACACATACAATATTTTACAGTATTACAATTCTCATTACTGCCAAGCAATACAATAACAACAATAAATAATAACATATTAATCTGACCAAACCAATAATCTATGTTATCACCAATTGAGGGAAAGGATCAGGTTACAGAGATGGTTTTTCTAACCAAAACAATATACGATGTTGTTACTAATAAGGGAAGGAGTAAAAAAATGATGAACATGAAGGGGAGACAGGAGTGGGGGGGGGGGGGGGGTAACATGAATTGTGGGGGTAGGAGGTAAATTGAAAATATGGGGGTATAACAGCCGGGGGGGGGGGGCGTAGCAGCAAAACAGGCAGCTGAAAACGTAACCAAACGTCGCTTTCAATTAATTTCCATCTAATTAGGTAGATGTAATGTATACAAGGCGGCGCTACTTTGATCGAAGCTCACGTTCCCATGGTAGTATTTTTTCAGTTTATCACTTATTATCTGATCGTCTGATGGTAAACATCACCATCGCTCATATTAATATCCATTGGCAACCATGGACCCCTATTAATGTTTGTGTCTCTCATTAATGTTTGTGTCCCTCAATAATGTTTGTGTCCCTCATTAATGATTGTATCCCTCATTAATGTTTGTGTCCCTCATTAATTCATTGTGTCCCTCATTAATGTTTGTGTCCCTCATTAATGTTTGTCTCCCTGATTACTGTGTGTCCCTCATTAATATTTGTGTCGCTCATTAATGATTGTATCCCTCATTAATGTTTGTGTCCCTCATTAATTCAATGTGTCCCTCATTAATGTTTGTGGCCCTCATTAATGTTTGTCTCCCTGATTACTGTGTGTCCCTCATTAATGCTTGTGTCCCTCATTAATGTTTGTGTCCCTCATTAATTCATTGTGTCCCTCATTAATGTTTGTCTCCCTGATTACTGTGTGTCCCTCATTAATATTTGTGTCGCTCATTAATGATTGTATCCCTCATTAATGTTTGTGTCCCTCATTAATTCAATGTGTCCCTCATTAATGCTTGTGTCCCTCGTTAATGTTTGCTTCCCTTATTAATGTAAGTCCCTCATTAATGTGTGTCCCTCATTAATGTTTGTTTCCCTCGTTAATGTTTGTGTCCCTTATTAATGTGTGTCCCTCATTAATATGTGTCCCTCATTAATGTTTGTGTCCCTCGTTAATGTTTGTGTACTGTACATCATTAATGTGTGTCCATCATTAATGTTTGTGTTCCTGATAAATGTTTGTATCCCAGATTATTGTTTGTGTTCCCTCATGTGTCATGGCCGCAATACAAACCAGTATATAAATGAGAAATTACGGGGCCGCAATACAAACCAGTATATAAATGATAAATTACGGGGTTTTGCCAGGTTATTGTTTCTGATTTAAGGGGTTTTACAGGTTGTTATTTCTGATTTAGGGGGTTTTGCCAGGTGGACTGAATTTCATATACTTGAATTTACGGTGTTTTGCAAGCCAAATATTGACTTGTGGGGTTCTGCCTCGAAGTGGGCATAAGTTACGGGGAACTGTCTTTGGCTTATAACTCAAAAATGGCTGGTAGAAAAGCTTCGGGGTTCTGCCAGACGAAAAAGCCGATATCGAATTACCCAAAAAGTCAAAAACATGAAAATCGAAAAAAATCGACTTAGGGGGTTCTGCCTTGAAGGTGACGTAGTGTTGGTCTTTTTATTAACTCCAGAAAGACCAAAATTCTGACAGTTAACTTTGAAAGTCCTCAGCAAGTCTCTGATCGGATGAGCATAAGCTCAAAGGATGGTATGCTTGAGCATGTGGACGACTTCTGTTACCTGGGATCATGGATCCGGAAGTCAGGTGAGGACCTTCGAATACGTAAGGGAAAGGCATGGGCAGCCTTGAATAGGCTTTCCAGGATTTGGAAGTCACCTAGAATTAATCGGAAACTTAAGGTCCGATTATTTAGAGCAGCAGTAGTTCCAGTACTCCTCTACGGGAGTCCATGCTGGGCTCTAACTGCTGAGGACACCAAATCTCTGGATGGCACATTCACAAGAATGCTACGCCGGGTACATTGTGTCAAGTACAATGCACACATCTCCAACCAGACACTATATAACATTGGAGGTGTCTCATTGGTTCCCCCAAGCTTGACACTAGAACAAAATCGCCTCCGCTTTGCAGGACATTGCTTTCGCCGTGAGGACCAGCCAGTGCATAATCTTGTACTTTGGCAGCCTCATGGAGTAAATAAGCATGGTGGACAGCCCATGACTTTCTTGAGACGCATCTTAAAGGACACTGGCCTTAAAGATGCGGATGATCTAGCAAATGTCATGGGTGATAGGGAGTTGTGGCGGTGCAATTTTGTTGACAAGCCGGCACAGCATTCTTAAAAATGCAGCTGCAATGCAGCATGCCGATCCTAGTAGTAGTATTAAATAAACTAATATTATAAACTAAGTAAATAAACTAATATTATACATACTAAGTAAATAAACTAATATTATAAACTAAGTAAATAAACTAATATTATAAACTAAGTAAATAAACGGATATTATAAACTAAGTAAATAAACTAATATTATACATACTAAGTAAATAAACTAATATTATAAACTAAGTAAATAAACTAATATTATAAACTATATATATAATAATTATTATTATAATAATATTAATATAATATATTAATAAGTAATAATTAATATTAATAAGTAATAATTAATATTAATAATTATTAATATAATATAAAATATTATAATTATAAAATAGTGGTATTTTAAAAAATGGCCAATGTTTCAGTCGAAAATTAGTGCCAGCCAGTGCACTTCAATTTCAGTACTGCCTTACTCTGGTACTGGTCCGGTAATGTAGTGAATTATTCAGTATGTGGTATTTGCATTGCACTACGCTACTGCGTTAGGCATTACAAGGTCCGGAAGGGTAAGTTATGACATAAAACCACACTTACGGACTGCGCGAGGGCCACAGTTAGTAATTGACGAACAGCAAGTAGCTACCAAGATGGAGCCTTCGGTTTCCAAATCTGCGGGTTTGGATTCGAAGATTCCATTAGCAAGTATGCAACCGTCGCCAGCCATAGAGCCACATAATATTTATGACAAATTGTTAAGCTCGTCCGCCTCTTGGCTGACAATTTGTAAGAGAACCGTGTGGTTAAGCCGATATGTTTCGTTCCTTTGTTTAAAACATACGAAGCATTTAGGAGATCAAATGAGCACTAATAGTGAGCGAATTCGGAAGTTGAAACAACCTCTGACAGAGGATGAGATCGATCAAGCAGAATTAAAGCATTTGAGACATTATCAAATGTGTGCCATCCCACAAGAATTCTATATGTTATCGGCTCAATGACCAGTTCTCTATAAACCCCTTAAGAAGTGGAGTCCATTAATACATAAGGGTTTGATTTGTCATAGATCAAGAATTCAGACTGTCGACGTAAACTCACAGTTTGGGTTCCCAGTGATAATCCCTAGTCACCCAATAGAATTGCAAAGAGCGATTCTATGGGATATACATAAGAGGTTGCATCACGTGGGAAGGTTACACTGCTTGTCGGCAGCAAGACAGCGATTTATTCTGTTGCAGCCAAGCAGGGCGGTAGGTACAATGTACGACGCCTGTCTGGTTTGCAAGAGAGTAAACGCCAGAGTGTTGGAACAGGAAATGGCTGAACTCCCGAAGGCGAGAGTACAGGCATATGATACACCCTTCACAAACACGGGAGTGGATCGTTTTGGCCCGATTGAGGCAAAGGGTGGACGACTGACCCACAAGAGGTGGGGTCTGTTACTAATATGTATGGCAAGTAGGGCCGAACATATAGAACGTGTGGCAGACTTGTCGACCAAATCTCTACTCCTGGCTTTGAAGAGATTCATGGCTAGGAGAGGGTTAGTAAAGGCATTCTTCTCCGATAAAGGTACCAACTTTGTTGGAGGAGACAGCGAGCTAAATGCAGCTCATAGGGCGGCACAGAACAAAGAAATCTCCGCAGCACTTTTGCCGCAGAGAATAGAGTGGAATTTTAACACTCCAGAAAGTCCTTAGAGAGGTGGAAGTTGGGAGCGTCTCGTTCGCTCCATAAAACAGGCCATAGCCAAGACGATGCCTGTGAACAAACAACTAACAGACGATGAGCTGGTAACAGCTTTCATTGAAATCGAGCATACCTTAAACTCGAGGCCGATAGCTATGTTACCTGATGGTGTTACGTTGACACCAAATCACCTGCTCATGCAGAGACCGGCATTTCTTGTACCGGCATCAGAACCCATTAGTAGCGACTTATATAGTCGGAAAAGCTGGAAGATAACCCAGTTTATAGCTTACACATTCTGGAAATATTGGCGGGAATGCTACATCCACACAATATCCACCAGATCAAAATGGTACAGAACAGTTCGGAGCCCCCAAAGAGGACACGTATTAATAACCGAACCAATAGTAAAGAGAAAATACTGGGAAACTGGCGTAATCTTGCATGTACACCCAGACATACAGAATGTAGTACGCACCGTCACAGTTAAAATAAGGTGCAAGTGTCCAAATAAGAAAAAGTGTAAAACCAAGGGTTTACACACCTTGGACAGACCGGTCCAGGATATTGTGTTACTAGAGGAAACATGCATCGAGACAGGAGATTATAATTTGTCTTCTGCCTCAAAACAAAATTAGTGTCAGAACGCAAATTCACTTCTTATGCATTCCTCGTATGCAAATACTCGGAAATGCATAGGAGCGGGTTTGTTGTGAATTGCGTTGAGAATTTGTCTGGTGGGTATCAAAACAAAAAATTAAATTTTTCATAAAAGTTTGGAAAATAAACAAATTTTAAAATTATAAGTTAACCCAAGACCATTCCAAACGCTAAAATAGACGTGTCTAAGGACCTGTCTATAAGTACACAGTAATTTGAAAGTCGTGAAAGCCTGGAAGATAGTATCTAGACACCATGGTTACGGCTATTATATGTAGGAGTATAAATTGAGTTCAGTAGCTTCCACAGATTGGTGCCAACAGTACAACAACCAAGGGTGCTAAAGGTTAGTAGCACCAGGGGCGTACACAGACCCCACTCAGTAGTTCGCAGTGGAGAGAGGTGCTCGATAATCAAACCCTGTGGGTTTGGTATAGTCGAGCACCCCAGTTAATGTCCGTTCTAACTACTGTAGTCTAGTACAAGAATTGGGGAGTAGTTTGGAATAGTAGGTTAGAAGGTAGTTTAAGAATGAGACGGGATCTAGAAAGCCAAACCTGAACTGCTGGAAGGCAGGCCAGGTAGCTCGGGATGTCGATCCCTCCTTACTATCTAACTGATCCACCCACAGTGTAACTAGCTTATGTAACAGCTTATTTGGAATATATATACATATAATATATACTACATACGAAAATAATAGGTGAACACTAAAAGAAGTATCACACGCATTGCAACTGCCAAACTAATCACTGCACTACTGCACTGTCTGACAATCTACTGGCTTTTAATTGATTTTATTACTGTATTATAATGGGCGATAATCCAGCCGACGACTTCATGAAATACCATGAGAATGTAATCTCCTTATTTGCTAAAGTAAAGCAAAAGAAGAGTGTTTCCCAAGAGGACGAAAAATACCTAATGACTAACCTACTCGCGATGAACTCAATGTACACTTCGAACCTCGCCTCGTTACCTCCTGTCTGGAGTAAACTTACCGACTGCCAAGAGGAACTCATAAAAGCGAAGGATGAACTCATAAAGGCAGCTCGTCATAATCAAGCTCCGGAGGAATACCCACCATTACACCCGAGGCCGAGCTACATCAATGTGTCTCGGAACAGTAGTAACCCGGCAACCGTGGTAAACCCTCCCGGGCCACCCGCGTCAGGAATCACTCCACTACGACGCGCAACAACTCGCCCCCAGGCTCCGCCAGTTCAGTCTCCTAGTGCTCGTGGTCGAAAAGTTGGTGGGCCTTTACGCGCTGTGGTTGCTGCTACCCCTGGACAGACCCTCGCACCTGCTACGAAGAGGAAGGCGCACATATGTATCGGTCGTCTCGAGGCATCCACGACCCGTGAGGACGTTATCAACTACTTAAAAAGCGCGAATCTTCCAATCGAAGACGTGTTTTCCGTGGCTTATCTTCCAGATTCGCCGTACGCCACATTCCACCTAGTCTGCGACCAGATACACCGGGAAACCCTGATGGACCCGGACATCTGGGGAGACGGAATAACCATAAAGAATTACAGGATGTCCAACAACAAACGCGAGCTCTTTGGGCTAAGGCGCCATGACCATCCGTCTGCAAACAACGCACCCGTCGTTGAGTCACAACTAACTGAGAATATGTAACAAAATAGCATCACCATGCCATTAACTGTGTCTACCTTGCTGTGGAACGTAGAAGGACTAAAAACTGTACTAGAGTTAACATCCGACGATTTATTTTCCGGGCCTGATATACTACTACTAACAGAGACTTTCGCAACAGTGGAACCAGATATCCCAGGGTTCTATACCTGGAGCACGGAGGCAATTAAACCAGCTGGGAGGGGGAGACCAATGGAGAGAATAACAGTGGCAGCTAAACCCCACATAAACCCGGAATTAGTTGGTAAATCTGCATCATTTGTAACAATTAAGTCAGACGTCGGAGTGTTTATTTGCTGCTACTTCAACCCGACCACGAGTAGTGATGAATTAGTGGATGGGGTGTATACTGCAATCGAATCTATACCAGCTGGCTACAACGGTCCCATTATATTGGGCGGCGATTTCAACGCTAGAATGGATACCCAGAACTGTAAAGCGGAGTGTCTACAATATCTCATGGAAGAATGTGTATATGGTCTGGAACTACAGAACGATTTAACCCAACCTACCTATTATTGTCACAACGGATCGAGTCTGATAGATTTAATATTCTCAATTCAGAAGGTTACTTCAATAGATTACCATATAAATGGATTAAGGAAACACGTACCACTTAGAATGGGTTGGGAACTGACCCGCATCAACGACCAACAAAACCCACCTAAGGGAAATGTCCAAAGGAAAACAAAGCGAGAACTCGACTTGGAAAATCTTGAAGTGAACCCCAGGTTGTCCCACGCGTTTAACTTCTTGGCGGAGTTCGATCAGGATATCGACTCGGCGTACACAAATATTGCCAATGCAATTAAAGATTCGGCAGTACCTCTTAAAGTTACAGCGAAATTAAATCCCTGGTTTGATGCGGAATGTTTTAACCGACAACGGGAAGTAATAATGCTCCATCATAGGGCCAAAGTTGATCCCGCCCAACGCGAATTCCTGTGCATATCGAAACTATCATATAAACTCCTATTAAAGGGTAAACAAGCAGCCTACGTCAAAATACAAGAGGAAAAACTGATCGCTAATGCGGAATCCAAACCATACAAATGGTGGCAGAAACGCGGACCGGAACCCCCTTGCCCAGTCCCATTAGAAAGGTGGGAGAGACATTTTAGTGACCTCCTTTCTGACTCGACTGCCGACACACCCAGCCGAAATCTATCGCAGTCCATGCCGGATGACGATGGCGACGATCTTCCGTATAACGCTCCATTTACCCCCGAGGAAGTAGAGGAAGAGTTTCGAAAGAAACCGAACCGGAAGTCTGGGGGACCCGATCTCCTCCCGTACGAACTCCTGAAGGCCGCACTCCCATTAACTCTTTACTTTTGGGTAACACTATTTAATATATGTTTCATTTCAATGCGTATGGTATCCACGTGGACACTTAGTTTGTGTAAAGTACTGTACAAAGGTAAGGGATCTCGCAATGAACCGGACAATTATCGAGGCATAGCATTGTTGTGCAATGCATACAAGGTTCTAACTGGCCTCGTAGCTCATCGCCTATGCACCGCCTTCCGACACAAGATACCCATAGAACAATTCGGATTCCTGCCGGGAAAATCTACAGCGCAACCAATCCAGCAATTACTCAAGGATATAAACTATAACCTAAACAAACCCAGGAGACCTATCTATGCATGCTTTGTAGACTTCAGGAGAGCGTTCGATTCCATTCCAAGATCCAAACTCATTGATAAACTGCAGCGATTATTTGGGCTGAAAGGACGCATGCTGAGGTTTATACAACTTTTACTCTCTACAAATTATATTCAAGTATTCGATGGGTTGCGGAAGATGAAACCTATAAGTCAGCTGATCGGTCTATTACAAGGAGATACACTGAGTCCTTATCTATTTATATTATATATCGCTGATCTTGTGGACGCACTCAAACTTTACTACTTTAGTACTACTACAGCTACTTTAGTAATTCTATTGTTTGCAGACGACTTACTATTTTACTCACGCACTAGAGACGGTCTGCAGGCCGGGCTCAATGCTCTATCGGAGTGGGCAGCTCTGAACGGACTACAGGTGAATCTTAAGAAAACGTAAAAATATAGAGTTTCGACGGGGTGGACAACTATGTAAAACGGATAAGTTCGATTACAATGGGCAACCTGTAGAAATTCGAAATGCATACACTTATTTAGGCGTCACCTTCCAAACAACATTATCATTTTCGAAACACATTTCAAATATCTGCTGCAAATCTATAATGTCTATACATAGTATCAAAAACACGCATTTACTATCCCTCACAACAGCTATTAAAGTCTTCAATATCAAGATTCGACCCATGGTAACTTATAATTTTCATTTACTTTGGCCGCATTAAAGTACAACAAACCTTCATACAATCGACAGAGTGAAAACGAATTTCCTAAAGAAAACCCTCGGTCTGCATAAAAGTTCTCGGAATCGCCTGGTGATAGCGCTATGCGGAGTAAACACCTTTGTTGAAGACATTGTTCTGCAACTGAGTTTAAACGATACGGATGCCCTCCGGAAATACCGTACGGATATCGCCACAAAGAAGCTGGAAATACCGGTCGAATTCTGGAACAGTCCTGCATTCCAGAACCGGACATGGACAGAACCATACCAAACCGGTCGACATGTTACTACCAGGGTATCTATCCACGGATTCCACCATTAAATCTGTGCGATATCGAAATTCCACACCCCTAACCCAGAGAACTGTGTGTGTATGCTGTGCGGAAACCCAGCCCCACTCTACTACTTACTGAAATGTCAAAAAAACACGAAATCGTTAACTTCATGGGCCACTGATGATAATTAGTCTACATTTTGACTCATTTTATATAATTATTGCTATTTTTACTCACTGTGTTTTATAATAACGACGAGTAAATACATTGCCGCAGAACCGAGGAGAGGTTGGACTGCTAAAGAGGAAGCGTGACTACCGTTTGCCCATCATGGTTGTAAGGATTCGAATCTGTACTATCATGGTCGATCTGTGATAGACCTAAACACCAACTTCAAAGCCAATTATGAAAAAGGATTAAGGAGGGAAAGAATGAGGGCGTTGGAGGACAGAATGGAGGTGTTGCGTCGGAAATACTGAACCCGATACCCATACGACTTCGCCGTTGATGTGTGCGATGTAAGCGCGGATCCCAATGAGGAGATAGCGCGATTGTACCATATGAATATGTATTTATCGCACAACAAACCTCTACCCGCTGTCAGAGATCAATTCAACGGAATGCATCTTTACCGAAGAACCCGAGGGGAAGACGAGGAGATGCCAAGGGTCTTCAGCGTGTATAAGTTGTTCTACAAATGCAGTGAATGTATGAATAAACTAGAAGTATCCATCCCCGATCGTCTAAACGAGCTGAATCCTGAACTGATATTAACGCGGTGCAAGGCTCACCAGTTTCGTAGGAACAACGAAGGAGGTTACCCGATGAGTAATCCGATGATAAGCATCAAATTTAGCGGAAAGAAACCTCCGAGACCTGTTACGCCGACCGTTACAACTTTGGATCCGTACACGGAGATTAAACCTCGTACGACTCCCACTTTGATAGAAACGGCAGCAGCCATTTCGCTTTACCGAGCATACAAAGACCTGGAGGCGCGGCGCGAAGCGGCACGGGACTCAAGCACCAAACCCGCGGGTTTGGAACTCTCGACTCCCTGGTCCACATTCACTTCGGCACATCCGGAGAAGAAGCTCACGCCTGAGCACCAGGACGAGATAGACGCGTTACGACAGGAAGAGCAAGCGGCAAAGGCGAAACAACTATTCGTAGAATGCATAGCTGAGTATAATAAGACTGCGGATAAACACCAGGAAGAGACGAGGAGAGTTACTGGATTTGTTCCACAGGCTGTATCTCAACCTAGACCGGGGTATTATTCCAGTGGTAACAAAGCTGCGATGTTGGTAGATCATCCAGAGGCGCGAGAAGCCATTCAGTTCCTGCCGATGGTGATTTTGGCGGACCATGGGAACGTCGACTGCTTGAGGGAAGCCTTATGTGCGAAGTTCCTGCATGACGTTCCGATGCAGATAACGGACTACAACACATTGGATAAGATTGGAGCTCCGGGGAAGGAGAGTAAGTTATTTGGTTGGCTAGACAAATACATAAAGGTATGGGTCGCGGTGGCTATGTTCCCAGACGACAAGGAGGTAGACCAAGCGTGGTTGAGGAGAAAGGGTATCTATACCCAATACGACGACCCCAAGGCTATTGAGTACATGTGGACCCCATCCGACGAGATACAGCATCAATGGAGAAAGATGGAGGAATCCTTGGAGGATTGGCGTGTGATGTTTTACGACAACAAGGGAGTGTCTCATCAGGAAAGCTTGACTAGCAAATGTATTCAAGTTCAAGTGGCCGATGGCGTGACCCACATGTTTATGCACATGAGGGCAGACCCAGATAGACCGGAGCCCATCATAACGACGCAATATAGGCGCGGGAAGGACCCCCGAGAGCAAATCTTAGAGGTATGTGGGGCGAGCCACGAAGTTGGCGGAGCCTTAGCGAATTGACACTGTTAGGGGGTGGGTCAATTTATGCAAATAGTTGTCGTCGTCGTCGTCGTCGTCGTTGTCGTCGTCGTCGTCGTTGTCGTCGTTACGATTTTGACATGCTAATAACTTTGTCGGATTTAAAGCTGCCAAGTTGAAAATTTGTAGGTATCAATATGAGCAAAAGCTGAGATTTTTGAGAGACTTTCAGACACCATCAGTGCAATGGTCTCCCGCTAGAGGGCCACATGTCTAAACATTAAATGCCCTCCCATTTCTTTGCTTTTAATCCGTTTAAGCTGAAACTTGGCAGATATGTATTAGACAATTAGCTGTGACTTTCAAAGGAGGCGAATCCATCTGCAGTTCTCCAGTCTGCCGCTAGAGGGCCAAAGGTCTGAAAGTGAAATCGTTGTCGTCGTTACGATTTTGACATGCTAATAACTTTGTCGGATTTAAAGCTGCCAAGTTGAAAATTTGTAGGTATCAATATGAGCTAAAGTTGAGATTTTTGAGAGACTTTCAGACACCATCAGTGCAATGGTCTCCCGCTAGAGGGCCACATGTCTAAACATTAAATGCCCTCCCATTTCTTTGCTTTTAATCCGTTTAAGCTGAAACTTGGCAGATATGTATTAGACCATTAGCTGTGACTTTCAAAGGAGGCGAATCCATCTGCAGTTCTCCAGTCTGCCGCTAGAGGGCCAAATGTCTGAAAGTGAAATCGTTGTCATTATGATATTGACATGCTTATAACTTTTTACATATAACTAATAACGAATTTAAAGCTGCCAAGTTGAAAATTTGTTTTGTTGAAAATCAGTTCAACAGTCACCCGCTATAGGACTACTTTATGCCTGAAAGTGAATAGATTCTCCCGTCTCATTGATTTTAATCAGTTTAAGCTGAATCTTGCCATATATTCTGGACCACATGCTGCGTCTTTGTGGGGGGGGGGGGGGGGGTGGGGGGAGATTTAATCGGTCTGCCGCTATACGACGAAATTTCTGAAAGTGAGATCCGTCTCTCATTTCGTTATCCGTTATTCAAGATGAAACTTGGCCGATGTACGTATGTACTATTCATCCATAGGCTGTGTCTTTGTGGGGCTGGAGACCCTAATCCATCTTCAGTTCTTCTCACTATACCGCTAGAGTCAGAAATGTCTGAATAGAAATGAAAGAGGTAAAAAGTGATTAGGCGAAATCTGCTTAAAATTTGCTAATACAGTAATACTTTCGAATTAGTACTTAAATTAAATTAAAGTCACGTGCTGCGCGAAGGCCCCACTTCGTGTAGATGAGGGGGTATGCATGGAGCGGAGCAGATTGACATTAGGATGTTACCCAAGAAGGTTAGGGAGGCGATCCTTAACCAAGATTATGTCAAGGTGGGAGTAGGTGTCCAGAGTGACCTGGAGAGAGATTTCAACGCTATGGCAGACCTGGAGGATCGATTGCCAAGACCATTCATTGATACAAAGTTATTATTGCTATGGGCACAGGACATTGGGTTTTATAGGGAGTACTCCAATTCTGTTAAGACTGGTATGGGGTTTATAGTGCACTTATTATATAATTGGGACTTCACGTTAAAGACGCAAAAGAAATATGAGTAGGCATATGGTGAATATAACATGCTTCCAGGAGCTGAGTTCAAATCCCATTTCAAGCGGCAAGCATTAGTATATTGGAACATCTGCGCACCACCCCGTGCTTCGTTGCAGTATTATTTGGTGTTGGAGTCAAACACGGTAACTTGCCTAATTACGGACATAGTCATGAGAGTTTTGAAGCGCCATCCATTGGTATTTAGAGGATAACAATACATCAGATCGAAAGGGAGAATTCAGTTTGATGTGATGAAGCGTTTCTTAACCCCGTCCCACATGTGACGCTGTGGTCGAAGCAGCGCACAAGGTTTGCCGTTGGTGTAACGAGACTGACCATTCATTCTACACGTGTACCGTCTTCATTTCTCAGTGTGTATATTGTGGGGTGAAGGGACACCGCAGCTCGAAGTGTCAGCTGCGTGACGATGTCTCTCAGAACCATAGCGCTAACTTACTTTGAGAGATGTTAGATAAGTGGGAAGACGCGGCGGATTACCATATTCAGGCGCAGATGAGGTGGCTGCCATTTAAGGCGGGCTATGGATTCCTGGTGGTGGATCCTTCACATGTAGCATACGAGCCCTACTTACAATCGCTACACAGTACCAAGAATTAATGTTAACTGCTCAAGACCTTCCGTGGATTACTGCAGTTGTGGTTATCCGATCATACTTCTGACAACTTAATATGGACAACAAATATACTTGGAACTTTATTGCTATTTGTGACGGGATCACAAACGGAATATACTCAGAGACAAGGAAGGTGGTGCGTGCGCGGGGCGATTGGAGGATGGCGGCCATCCAATATAGGAACGAATTCCTGTTAACCCACGTTCGTTTAGGGTCCTTGACCGCCGAATGGATAGCGGAGCCGCGGGCTGATGCGCCTACCACAATGATAGCTGGAGCTCATAGCTCACGGCAAGGAGCTGATGGAGCGGTCCTTAGCAAACGCCAAGCTAAGGACACTCAATACCACGAAATCATTGACGCTCAGCGGATGCAGTGCAATGCACAGGGGACGTCCGAAAGGGCGCACATGCAATTACAGAAGGAAGAGTTGGCAGAGGTGCCCGCGGTGACGCGGCAAATGGGGTGAGGCCGAGGAATGAGCATTAGCTGGGAACTCATTAGCGTTCAGGGATCGTCCTCATCGCCGGTCCCAGGAAGCGACGCCTCGAGAATGCCATTGTTGGAATCTACCGGAGGAAGACTAGTGTAGGGGGGGGGGGAAGAGAGGAGCAAGCCTGAGAGGCCCAGGAGCCAGCCGGTGATACCACATAACATCAAGGAGCGACAAACTATAAATATATACATCATCGTCGCTCTGATATATATTGTAGGATTTAATTGTATATCTGACTGGACTCATATACACATATAATCATATTTGTTCTATAATTTGTGAACGAGGTGAAGGAAGCGAAGGGAGGTGATTGGAGAGACAAACCTGCGGGTTTGGCTTACTCCTTTCACCGACCTGAGCGATCACCAAATTTAAGGGTGATTGCATTTTTTATAAATTGAGTAAAATGTCCGAAATGAAAGAAATTATTACGTAATTTTATATTTAGTTTGATTATCGACCTTTAAACGCAATAATATTTAGTTAACCAAATTAACCTTAATAGATTGTTAATTTGTAAATACATGAAAGAAGGTATATTTTGTAATTTAATTTGTATTAATTTGTATGTAGTAATCATTATGCAATAACAGTAGCAATATTTGTATTAATTTGTATGTAGTAATCATTATGCAATAACAGTAGCAATATTTGTATTAATTTGTATGTAGTAATCATTATGCAATAACAGTAGCAATATTTTGTATTAATTTGTATGTAGTAATCATTATGCAATATAAATGGCAATATTTTGTACGTAATTATTATAGAACCGAGTTGTTTGATTTATTTGAAAGTAAATTTATTTTGTTATTTCACATCGTCCTATTTCTTCTACAATTGGAGGGAAACATTACTTGTTTCCCTTGGAGCGGTGTTACGATATATAGCGCTGTGTACCAGAACAGCCCATTATATAGTATGGAGCGATTAGATAAGTTATATTGATGTACAGCATTCATTAGATAGGTAAAATAAAATACACGAGTTTATATTATTCATCCGATTTTGTACAGTATGTAGCCTTACGTATGTAATTTTGTAATAAAACCTTAGTACATAAATTTACAGTGGCAAACTTTCATAAAACATTATTATGAATTTGCCGTTTATTGACATTAACCGAACTTAATGTGTATTTGTACTAATTTCTTTTATATTCCTCTACAAACTAACGTTCTAATAAATTAATGCTAATGTGCTTTAATAATCGCGAAATTAATGCTACGGCCATAAACCTATAACCCCAGCGAGACAGATTCATTACCATATATGGTAATAATTTGAGAAATGGGGAAGCATAGGATCACGATCCGGCTCTCCCATTGGGCTAGCTATTTTAGGTTGGTATAATGGTAGTAGAATTTGTTGGACCAATGATATAACCATTGCGTCATACCTATATATTTCGTCAGTTTCAGTGTGTGTACTGTTCAGTGTATCAGTACACCAGTACAGCGGTACTGTGCACGTGTTAGTCGTATTAAATGTTTTAATCTTCTTGCTTGTTAATTCTGCTAATTCTGTAAATTGTTAAATGCTGATTTATACTGTTACACCTATTTGATTACAACTTTGAATAATGATCTTCTTGCATTGACTCTTGATTTCTTTAATCTTGGTGATTGCGATGTAGCGAATCCTTACAAGGATTTTCCCTTTCAACTGTAGACTGTTTGTAAATGCATGAGCCGATATCGGTAACTATTTGCTTTAGCATGATGGGCTAAGCGTACCGGTAGGTGTAGCGGGCGCACCGTGGAAGCGACGGAAGGAGGAGTGGAGGATCCAATGTGGGGCAACGCTGGTGGGGAGCCAGTAGTTGCGGTCGGGCTAATCAATAGGGACCGGGGACCGGTCGTCACTACAGTATTTGGAGACTGACAATCCAGACTTCGTCTCAACCTTGTAGTACTAGGGTAGTAATAGCGGGTTTGGTTAGAAGGACCGCATGTAGCCTGGGTGACCTTGCTCTCTTACACTAGCTTACACTAATCTATACGCTAGTTTACACTAGTTGACACTAGCTGACTAGCGCTACTAGCGCTGTCGATAGCACTACCAGCTCTGTTGCTAACGCTATTTTATGTTGTGTTGCTGAAGAGTGCCTGATGTTTGAATGTAAATGTTTAGATAGGCGCTACTTTTCTTGATTGTTTTCTATTTCTTAGTTTATGCTTATTAATTGCTGTTAGAGTTAGTTATTAATTACAAATAATACAGTATTTAGGCTGTTGCTAGTGTATAACTCAGTAAAGTAATAATTAGTAATACGTATTCTGGAATACTTAGTAATTAGTATGCAATTTGTATTTTATGACACTGTAGTTTATTTAGCATGTTAGAATAAAATTAAGAACTTGTACGCTGCATAGCGGAGAATAGTTGGGTAAATTACTCTTAGAAATACCTTAGAATATTCAACGCTAGGTGGTTATTTGAAAATAGCGGGTTAGCAGGCTGACAGTGGTACCCAGTGTAGCACAGTAGAAATTTGCTGGCCTAAAGCAGCGCAAGGCCAAGTTTTGACATAAGGGCGAATTAATAGCCTATCCCATTATAATAGTAAAATATTCTCACATTCGACATTATTCCACCTGATAACTCCAGTATTTCTCTGTAGAAAGTGAACGCCGAGTGCTAGACCACCCGCACTCATATTAAGTAGCTTAGGGAGCCATTTCAGATTTATTGTTTTGGTTGCTGCTGATTTGGCTTATAAATTCGAACAGTTAGCTCTCTGTTGAGAAATCAACAGAGAAAGGAGCGAGTGATTGTCAGAGCCGTATAGTTCGTAGCGGTAAAATATTCTTAGTAGACGGTTCTGAAGGTCCTGCTTGCGTTCAACAGTAAGAGATTGCGTTGGATCGCTTAACACATAGCTTACTTAATACAGACATAGCTAACTTAATACAGACATAGCTTACTTAATACTGATATAGCTTACTTAATACTGATATAGCTTACTTAATACTGATATAGCTTACTTAATACTGATATAGCTTACTTAATACTGACATATTAACCTAATAATAGAATACCTGATTTTCCGTTTAACCTAATAATAGAATACCTGATTTTCCGTTTAACCTAATAATAGAATACCTGATTTTCCGTTTAACCTCAGCATCAACTCCAAATCGTTGAAGGAAATGTTTTTCTCTTCTTCATAAGGAGAACGTAAATGGAATCCGAAACCGTTAAATTTATAGGTCCATTCGATCTCTCCCTTAGTGACGTCAACGTTGTTATAGTAACACAGATCGTCATCTTCTACGTTCTTTACTCGTCTAAGATTCAGAGTAAATATTGAGCGTTTATTTAAATCAATTTATACAGCGTTTTAAGCCCAAAGTAGTAATTAATAGAGACAATAAGAAAAGATTGAATACAACCAGGAAGCAAAAGTTTGCGTGATTGTGTTCCATTGTGTTCTAATTAGTTCTGATCTTAGCTCTTTCGAGACTCAATTATCGTTTTACTACCTATATTACCCCCAAAAACCACCGTAGAGTGATTATTTATACTGGAGATATTTCAAGACATGTGTAGCTATTTTACCAGGAACCACAATGGTTTTAAAGGTTTGCTGAGGCATCATGCTGCTAATTCTACTCGACAAATGTAGAGCTTTATCCAGCTGCCAATATATCTATCTATATGACATATCAGATGAAGTTATATTAATAATAATTTAAAACCAATGGTGGCTATTGGCATCACATGGCGATGCTGCCAATTACAGATCCATTTGTTGATGTTTACATGTAACTAGGAAACCATATTAATCACCAGGTAAACATTAACACTAAGATGCTGACTGCAGGGAAAATGCTGCACAAAGCTGAAGCACACAATTTGAGTTAAGTAAATTATATATTATTACAGATTCTTTACACATTCATTGATATATTTTTTAGATTCCTTATATATATATATATATATTTATTATTTTTCAGTACCGGATAATAATTCATACCCAGACAATTCGGTCCGGGAAAGGGATCTCATGGAATCCTGGATCTCCTGCAATCCTGGATCTCATGGAATCCTGGATCTCATGGAATCCTGGATCTTCTGGAATCCTGGATCTCCTGCAATCCTGGATCTCATGGAATCCTGGATCTCATGGAATCCCGGATCTCCTGGAATCCTGTATCTCCTGGAATCCAGGATCTCCTGGAATCCTGGATCTCCTGGAATACTGGATCTCCTTGAATCCTGGATCTCCTGGTATCCAGGATCTCCTGGAATCCTGGATCTCCTGGTATCCAGGATTTCCAGGATCTCCTGGATCTCCTCGAATCCTGGATCTCCTGGAATACTGGATCACATGGTATCCTGGATCTCCTGGAATCCTGGAACTCCTGGTATCCAGGATTTCTTGGATCTCCTGGATCTCCTGGAATCCTGGATCTCCTGGAATACTGGATCACATGGTATCCTGGATCTCCTGGAATCCTGGATCTCCTGGAATCCTGGAGCTCCTGGAATCCTGGATCTCATGGAATCCTGGATCTCGTGGAATCCTGGATCTTTTGGAATCCTGGATCTCCGGGAATCCTGGATCTCATGGAATTCTGGATCTCTTGGAATCCTGGATCTCATGGAATCCTGGATCTCCTGGCATCCTGGAATCCTGGATCTCATGGAATCCTGGATCTCCTGGAATCCTCGATTTCCTGGCATCCTGGATCCCCTGGAATCCTGGATCTCCTGGAATCCTGGATCTCCTGGAATCAATTGTACGGAATCGAATTGTTCGGGACTTTCTTAGGAACTCATTCGCCTTAGACAGAAATATTCGTGAACGAATTCTCATACACCAATATAAATCTGCATTTTATTATTTTCAATGAAACATAATTTATTGTGTTACAAGATATCTAAATTTATTATGTATTATTGTTTTTAACTATTGAAAGTGGACGCTAATTTGATATGCTGACATTTTGAGCGAATGAGTTTGAAACCAACCGGGTGTTGATCAAAACAGGAAAAATCAGTAAGTTGAAAGTTGAAACAGTTGCAATGAGGAAAAGTAGCCGCACTTCCGTTCATAAAAGGAAAAACACACCTGGAAGCCAATCGGTGAGCGACACGAGTCAATATTTGGAAGTTCCAGGGAGTCGGTCTCATAGTCAACCAGGTCGGAGAATAAGGATTTTCTGCGGCCAATCACAGAGTGACAGCAGTCAACAAGAACAACGATTGGTGGTTCCAAGGAGCAGTGGAAGCAGTATCAGACCACAATGTAAGACGTTAGGTGGACTAAGCAGCCAATCACAAGCTGAAGATAAACTACAGCAGCTGAGTAGATCGCCGCGATCGTTTGTTATTGAGTCGGACGAGGATGTGTTCAATGATGACTACGACACAGACTTGGAGGTCGATAAAGACGAGAATATATCGTTTTCACCCGCTGAGAATTACATAGAAGCGTGCGTCATCTATGACGTGATACCTGTAACTAGGGTGATACGCAATCTCAAGGAGAGACGTCTAAACATTAGCTACCGCGGGTTGGGGCCCAATGGAGCACAGGCGTTAGCTGTTGCTATGGTTACTAACGCGCATATCCAGAGTCTCTCTATGAGTTATAATTTTTTAGGTGAAATAGGTGCGGCTGCCTTTGCCGATATGTTGCTGGAGAATTGTTACTTAGCTGAGCTAAATTTTGCAAACAATAACATCCTCCATAACGGAGCTGCGGCTATATTAAACGCTTTACTAAATAATTCTACTGTAAAGATTCTCTCGTTGTCTGGCAACAGTATAAACGATAAAGTAGCACCGGTTCTGCAGGAGGTTTTACTCAAGAACAATACTTTGGAGATTCTGGATCTGAGCAACAATAGTCTCGGTGGAGACACTGCTGGAATGGTGGGAAAGGTTCTGGAAGACAACACCTCTATACAAGAGATGGATCTTAGTTGGAATAATATAGAAGGTAAAAAAGTCGCGGAATTTATGGACGGACTCGCTAAAAATATAGTGATAAAGAAACTCAACTTGGAAATGAATGGAGTTGGTGATGTTGGATGTAAATATATCGAAAAGGTGTTGGTGTTAAATTCTACGTTGAAAGAACTAAACATCGCTAATAACAGGATTGGTAGGAGAGGGGCTGAGTTCATTAGCAACGGATTGTTAGTAAACGAATCTCTAGAGATTTTACGAATAGGCAGGAATCCGTTGCTAGATAGCGGGTGTTTGGCTTGTCTGAACTCGATTATAAAGAACCAGCATTCTGGTGTGGTCGAGTTGGATGTCTCCGATATCGACTGCGGAGAAGAATTCTTTATAACTCTCGCGGATATTAAAATAAAGAATCCTAAGTTTGTAGTTACAAAAGGTTTAGCGAAGTATTGCACTGTTTCTAAGGTAACTCTGAGACCCCTGCCGCAACTAATACAGGACATATGGAAGAAAGATATAAACGTAACAAAATACTTTGTGGCGTTGGACACAGATAATTCGTTGAGTTTAAGTAGAGATGAGTTTTCTAAAGGTCTCGAAATGGCAGGAATTGTTATGAATAAGAGATCATTAGATTCAGTTATGGATGAGCTAGACAAAGATAACAATGGTATGATCAGCTATAGAGAACTTATTAACAGTAACGTCTTTACTAAGACGAGGAAACGAAACGTAACATTCCGATAAAATGGAACGCTGTAAAAGAAAGAAACGAAAAATATGGAACGGACGGAATGCGAAACGTTCCAATTGTCATGAATTCCATAATGTTGTATCAACTCCTCACCTCGCAATCTCTACTGGAAATAATAATATTAAATAGTTAACATTTTGAAAATTTAATTTTCCCACGCAACAAACATTTATCAATATTCAGTAATCTATTTGTAGTTATTGATCGAATTCAATTATTGTTAGATAGATAGATAGATAGTTTCATTTTATTTGGGAACATCCCGAAATAGGCTAAAAACAGCGCACTGCACAAATTAAAATTAAAGATCAATAAAAATTATCACCAAATATACACTAGGTGTTACATAAGCGGCTTATGTTATAGCTTTAAAATATAAAATAAGATAAAGAAAAATAAAATCAACATTTAATACAGACTAATAAAAAATATATATTTTAGAGATTTCTATCAAATTTACAGTACACTGAAAAATCACATGTGCGAATACTATTTTTGAATGACTTCACACTTAACCCTATTACCACTGGGGTGTTTTGACCATTAGCACCACTGGGGGGGGGGGGGGGGGCGATTCGGCCCACCCACTATATTTTTGTAGTCGTCCAATGAAATCCTACAAAATTTGGGCTGTTGGTGAAACAACTATAGATGAACACTACCAAATCTTAAAAAGTTAAAATTTCATAAGCAGGGACTCATAATTTTGATGAAAAATAAAAGTAGTCCCAGGACAAAATTCCAAAATTTTTCGTTTTCTAAAAACTAATAGTGTGGCAGTGTTGGCTAGATTTAGTAGGTTTTTCAAGACGCTGAATCGAATGTGATTATATTCCACTTCCAAAAATTGAAGTGGATGCTATTTTTCGTGCACCTAAGAAGTGGGCGTGGCACTTCAAATTTTGAAAAATTAGATATTCAGAAAATGCCCCTAATTTTTTTATTTCAACGCATCTTTATGGGTTTTCTGGGCCGCTGAATCGATTGAAAGTAATATAGAAGCCTGAAGACTGAGTGGTTCGCCATTTTTTGTGCACCAAAATTAGGGCGTGGCACTTCAAATTTTGAAAAATACGAGATTCGGAAAATAAACCAAAATTGAAATTTTAACGAATTTATATAGGTTTTCCAGACCGCTGAATCGATTGAAAGTAATATAGAAGCCTGAAGACTTAGAAGTTAGCCATTTTTTGAAATCAAAACTTAGTGTTTTTTCCGGATAAAGTAATTTTGAAAATTTGAAGTGCCACGCCCTAATTTTGGTGCACCTAAAATTACGTACACAAAGGATTTGAGGCTTCTATATTACTTTCAATCGATTCAGCGCTCCAGAAAACCTATAAAATTAATTTAAATCAAAACTTTAGTGAATTTTCCGAATCTCGTATTTTTCAAAATTTGAAGTGCCACGCCCTAATTTTGGTGCACCAAAAATGGCGAAACACTTAGTCTTCAGGCTTCTATATTACTTTCAATCGATTCAGCGCTCCAGAAAACCTATAAAAATGCTTTGCAAATCAAAACTTTAGTGTATTTTCCGAATCTCGTATTTTTCAAAATTTGAAGTGCCACGCCCGAATTTTGGTGGATGACGTACCACTACACTTACATACTTGTATAGAGCATTAGAGTGATCCAAACCAATAAAAATAAATAAAAATAGCCCAAACATAAATAATTACTAAATCACGAATGACTTTGTAATATTCGAAAATTTCAAAAAATTTGGTGCTGGAGACCAAATTTTGAGGTGGCACCCACATCGAAAAGTAGAAATCCAATTGCAACGGCGTCTTTTGCAAAAGATGCGGCATTAAATTTGGCTAATTCTCACAAAAAATTGGGCCGGTACGTTATGTGGTTGCATAGTTACAGCAACTAAAAACTAGGAAGGGGCCGATTCGCCCCCCCCCCCCCCCCCCCCAGTGGTAATAGGGTTAAATTATTTACTGTATCGTTTGGTAAACCATTCCATACATTTATTTATTTTATTTATTTATTTCTTTACTCCGGAACTGAATCCATAAAAACAACGATTCAAAATAATCAAATTAACAAAATATACTGACTGTATCACCTACCTACAATAGAGCACAAAATATAATATTACTATACTGAACCGTAGCAACACAAAATATAATATTACTATAACCAAACAATCTCCTTGCAATGTTATTGTAACCTACTCTCAATTTATTAAATACCTTTAGACTATAGTTACACCGAGAGAAAGCCGCCCCAATATTAGATTATTACAACAACATATCCATTGGGTAAGAAAGTGGAGGAGAGCCAGCCCGTCTCTTAATTTTTTACTTTATATTACGCGATCAATTTTCACTCATCTCGTCATGAACCCAACAACATGTATGTAACCTTTTGTTAAATTTATTGGCTATGCGTTTGCGGTTGTTTGGGCGGAGTGTTGTAGGCCTACACTTTTCACACTTAAATATTTTGGTTGTGAAATGTTACAGGGCATAGCGATCTGAGATATTTCATTTATATTTTATTATGAGAGGAAGAAGAACATACAACGTTATTTACTATGTAACAAAATAATTGTTTTCGGGTTTAACTTGGAAGCCTCCCCAAATAGTTGATATACAATTATATTTAAAATTATTTCCATGGTCATGGTCATTCACCCGTCTTTAGTTAGAAATTTGTTTGCATGAAAGACAGTTTAGTTTAGTTTTTACTGATTTATTATCTCTTATCTGACTGGGGTAATAATAAAGGATAGGATAAATGGAAGCAAAGTGTGACAGTAACAAATATTTCCCCGTCACCCTAGCATGTCTTAAGTATATGATATATCAAAGGGGGAAGTTTGGATTCACTGCATAAATGCAGTTCACCAAACTTCCCCCGAATGCACACTGTAACTTCCCCCTTCCCTCAAATATCCACTGTTGAATTAATTTGAAGCGATATAATAAGTACAAAATTGTGCGAGTTTTTAATTGTGTGGTCCAATTGTTATTTGATTTCTATTTATTATTTAAAGTGCATTTAATATCACACTGGTTTTTAGAATATTATACTATACAACCTTATGTTTTATTAATTTACCCAATCGAAGCCTCATAAGGGCCGGTTATTTGTACGCATATCCCCTAATGCGCTCAGTAAGGTTCAAACAACATATTAATATGAAAATAAAGTATCTGCAAAGAAAATAACCCAATACTATATAATTTGACCTTATTAAAAAATTTGCACTTTTGCACACTTATTTGTACAGGTGCACTTCAGCAGATCGTAATGGTGGCTCTTATTTAACAAACTTATGTTTATCCTCTACCGATCTACGGTGTATGATCAAGTGTCAGTCGCTAAAAGTGTCAAAAATCCAATTTAATAAATCTGGATTTGCGATTTTGGACCATATTCATGGACATTTTAAGTCACTTTATAGACATAAAAAGTTAAACAAATGTTACGATTATAGTTAGAAATCATTCCAATCTACATTTTAATCCAAAAAATAACATTCTACGATGAATAGAACTGGAAATAATAGTGTTTGAAATATCGAAAAAATGTTCACTATTTAAGTGCATTTTGCACTAAGCACATGCGTCTTTTCCCAAGTTGTATCCTATTTCACACACTACAATCTATTCTCTATCCAATGAAAAAAGTTTCAGATTAAACGGCCCTGTAGAACCGAAGTTATTTATGTTTAAAAATAATCACTCGAAAATTTCGTATTCTCTTGGTCACATAGTCTAGTGGTTATCAATCACGTTAATGAAACCTAAGTTCGTGGGTTCGAAACCCAATATTGACCTGCCATTCTTAATTTTTTTGCAAAAAAAATTATTTTTATTTTTTCACTAAAATCGCTCTAACTTCGCTTCTGGTGGTCCAAATTCAATAAAATTGGTATATTCTTTGCCGTAATTTTTTTCTTAATCTTTTGAGAAGGGGTTATTTTTGGCCCCAAAAAAATTAAAAAAAAGGGCCAAAATAACGCGATATTTTTCGACCCTTAAAATTCGTAATTTTAATTATATATGTTAAGATAAAAGATAGCGGAGTTAATTTGATACTTTTTACAGGTACTTTTGGCGCAATACGCTAAATTATCATGGAATAGCGATTTGTTAAAAAAAAAAAATTTTCGTCCCTTTTTATAAATATTATATTTCTTCACACGATCGCCTGCCGCTCCAGTTTTATAATACCTCCAGCGCTGTGATTAACGCTGTTAGATAGATAATTTAACGCACTATAAGTCTGTGTAAACAAATCTCCCGTAAGTTAAGTAGTTTTCGAGCTAGACGATTTCCCGCGAAGCAAGTTTGAAGCGCGAAATTATAATTTTGGCCCTCATTTTTTTAATATCATCCTTGGAGCAAAACCGATAGCATATTTGAATTCCCCGTATGGATATTGACTGTATAGAATGTACCTTAACCAACTAAAGTTAAAAATAAAAAATTATTCGATAAAAACTACTTTACAAATTCTGGCCCTTTTTGGCCCCTATTGCCGACATATTTTTTGTACCCCCATTCGATAGGAACGTAGCCCCAATGGTCTTCTACGAGTTTCATAAAAGAATTAGTGGATTCCTACCCGCGTTGTCGAATTAAACATTTCGGAAATAAGTTTTCCAAAAAAGACGGACAAAAACGTACAAATTTACAGCCCCTTTTTCCACCCGAAATTTTAATAAATATCTTACCCCCATTCGATACGAAGGTAGTACCACTCTTCCCCTTTCCAACCGCGTTACTTTCGTCCCCGTACGATTAATATTAGCTGAGTTATAGCGGATCCCGCAAAGTCATTTTGTCCGTTTTTTCAACTTTGACGGACATTTTCGGAAAAAAGGCGTGGTAATCTTTTTTGAAAAAAAAAACGAATTCACTAATTAATCCCTTCTATCGTATCCCGGCGTCGGCTAAGCAATAACCTAGGGTTTTTTCGAGCCACTGTAGAGCGCCTTTCAAAAAAATTTTAAAATTGTCGAAAAAATGACGGTTTTTTGTCCGCCGTGTCCGTCGAAGGGTTAGATTTCATAATGTTAGAGTTGCTAATATCTTAGAATTCCGAGCCGCTCCCCTGGTGAGAAAATAAAAAAATTTGGTCAGTTCCTTCATCGAAAAGTCCCCCAGAATCCCAAGTTAACCTATATAGTTAGCGAGGGCCTGCGGCTTTAGGAGCGGCCGCGGTATTCACCTCCCTCATAGCGGCCGCGGCGGTGTTGCGTCAAATGGAGAAATATGACTATAGTTACACCGAGACCACAGCGCATTGCAATAAAACTGCGTGCAAAATGCACGAAAGAGAATCTTTTTAATGGCAAACGAACATTTACCAAATTTTCTTATCAGTAGGTTGCCCCTACGATATAAACTATGCAACTGATTAAGGATGTCAGAGTCATCGTCCGTTGTATTGTGAATGAAATGGCCGAGGTATTTAAATTTAGAAACAGTTTCAAGCTTAGAACCATTGAGAGCAACACAATCGACAAGGGTATTTTTATATGATTTTGGTGTAAACAAAATAACTTTTGATTTTTTAACATTAATTTTGATTGAATGTAGCTCATAAATTGACACTACAATAATACTCTACATGACTCTACATAATTCTCTACATTGACTAGTCGATTAAAAAAGGTGTTTCAAACATTGTTAGTGTTGTACTTAGTACTCCTAATTTTATAATTATGACCTCTAGTGGCCCCATAAGTCGACCATTAAAATATATATTTGGATCTAACTCAACAAGGTTATGCAAAATCATATAAGTGTACGTACAGTAGATCTCTACGTAAACGCCTTACTTCTAGTGACTCTTAAGTTTAAATATGATAACCTCTCCTTATATGGAGTTTCTCGGTCCAAATTGCATCTTGCAAAAATACGCCTGGTAAAGAAGCGCTGCACGCTTTCTAGTTTGTCAGTTAGGCCATATAAAGGTGCACTCATGAGGAAGTGATTCCAGACTGTACTGTTGTATTCCAGAATCGGCCGGGTATAACTTTTGTAGGCTGTAAGCAGCGCCTCTTTGTCCGAGGTAATAAAGCACCGAAATAGTTTATGCAGAGATCTATAAACTGAATTAGAAATATTCGAGATATGCTCAGAAAAAATTAACTTTCTATCAATGACTATACCTAAATCGCGGAAAGATGCCACATTTTCGAGAGCAGCACCATTCAAATAATATTCAGCTTCTTCATCTGTCTTCCCAAGTGTAAGTATTTTACACTTGTGGGTGGCAGTGTTTAATTGCCAGGCCGTGGACCAGGCCCCAAAGTTATTTATGTCTTGCTGAAATTCAGGCCGTTCGGCCGTGTTATCAAAGTTTCTAAACAGTTTGGCATCATCCGCGAATAGGCGTGTGTTTGCACCATAAACTAAATTATTAGGCAGATCATTAATTGACCGCACCACAATTCCGTAGACTATGGCACTGTGAATTCTATACTTAATAGTAACAGTGTTTGTGCTGCGATGTCTTACGTTAACGATTTATTAGACCGCCTTGAAATTTAATATGAGTTTAACGTTTATATCCTACGGACCACAATATATTATTATTACATACGGTATAATTATTGACTCCTTATTGAATATAAATAATGAGCAATAATGGTCCGGTACATGAGCCCTGTGGCACACCAGATATCAGAATAATCAGAATAGGTTGAACCGAGTCGAACTCTTTGTATCCTACCACATAAAAAATATTTGAACCAATTATACACATTACCTGTGACTCCATAACACTTTAATTTAAATAGATATAATAATAATATAATTTTCAGTATCCCTTTCAAGTTGATCTATATATGTTATGGCCGGTCGTCCACGACTACGCTTTCCATGAGTTGGTTGCCAGAAAAGTATATCTGGTATGACCTCGTCTTCAAGTCGTCAACCGTCCTTAGTTGATTATTATCAAAGGTTATCAAGTTTCCATCAACATTAAAGGTTATGAATTCGGTCTTGGTAGCATTTATATGCAATCCAACCTCCTTAGCAGCCCTCTCCACTTTATTTAGTAGAAGCTGTGCATCTGCTAGCGTATTAGAGAGCAGGGCGATGTCATCCGAAAAGTCGGTGTCTGTGACTGTAGTTGCCGGATATCTACTACTTCTGCGTTCTTGAAGTGTGAATCCCACTACTACTACTACTACTAGGATCGGCATGCTGCATTGCAGCTGCATTTTTAAGAATGTTGTGCCGGGTTGTCAACAAAATTGCACCGCCACAACTCCCTATCACCCATGACATTTGCTAGATCATCCGCATCTTCAAGGCCAGTGTCCTTTAAAATGCGTCTCAAGAAAGTCATGGGCTGTCCACCATGCTTATTCACTCCAAGAGGCTGCCAAAGTACAAGATTATGCACTGGCTGGTCCTCACTGCGAAAGCAATGTCCTGCAAAGCGAAGGCGATTTTGTTCTAGTGTCAAGCTTGGGGGAACCAATGAGACACCTCCAATGTTATATAGTGTCTGGTTGGAGATGTGTGCATTGTACTTGACACAATGAACCCGGCGTAGCATTCTTGTGAATGTGCCATCCAGAGATTTGGTGTCCTCAGCAGTTAGAGCCCAGCATGGACTCCCATAGAGGAGTACTGGAACTACTGGTGCTCTAAACAATCGGACCTTAAGTTTCCGATTAATTCTCGGTGACTTCCAAATCCTGGAAAGCCTATTCAAGGCTGCCCATGCCTTTCCCTTACGTATTCGAAGGTACTCACCTGACTTCCGGATCCCTGATCCCAGGTAACAGAAGTCGTCCACATGCTCAAGCATACCATCATTTGAGCTTATGCTCATCCGATCAGAGACTTGCTGAGGACTTTCAAAGTTAACTGTCAGAATTTTGGTCTTTCTGGAGTTAATAAAAAGACCAACACTAGAAGCAGCATGTTCTAATGAGCTGAGGAGCCGCTGGGCTCCCTCTAATCATTCTGAGAGTACTCCTAAGTCATCAGCAAAGTCTAGATCAGTTAGGTACTTGGCAGGATTTCCTCGACTTCTGGAGCCAGTAGGTGGAGTTATCATCACCCCATCATCATTATGATGATCTAAGGACATGCGTAGAACATAGTCAACCACAATAATGAACAAGAATGGTGCAAGTGTGTCTCCTTGGAGGACGCCCCATAACACTTCAAATGGTTCTGTGTCACCGTCAACAGTAGACACAAATGTTGTCGAACCATCGTATACTGATCTGATTGCTGCAATAATTTCATCAGGAATCCCATATAATGAAAGTATGCTGAACATACGTGAGCGAGAGACTGAATCAAAGGCCTTGAAGAAGTCAACAAAGATAACAGCCAGATGCCTGTCTTTCTTTTTTGATAACTCTTCAATTATTCTTCTAAGTGCCAAAATGGGCTCCATGGTCCCACGACCTTTACGGAACCCATTATGATTTCCACGTAGCAGTCTCTCAATGGGATCCCTGATGCGATTTAATAGAATTCTATTGTATTTGTTTTGCAGCAATCGAGATCAATGAGATTCCCCGAAAAGAACCATAGAGTGTTAGGTTGCCCTTCTTGGGAACTGGCACCAACTTATTTGTTTTCATTTCTTGTGGGACTCTTGTTGTACGGTACATGTCTACTATGATGGGATAGATGAGCTTTAAACACTCAGGTATTTTAAAGACCTCAGGGGGAACACCATCTACTCCACTGGCACGATTGGTCTTAATGCTCTTTGCAGCAGCCTTCACTTCTGCAAAGGAGATATCGCCAATGGGAATATCTGGGAGTACAGACTCAGACACTTTTACTTCTATAAAGTTATCAGGCAATACCCTGTCATTATTGAGGAGCTGTTCAAAGTGGGCTTTCCAACCATTGAGGCGATCGGCTGGTGATTCAGCCTTAACCTTGGTGGTTGGTTGGCTTTTCCGCCCAGTAAGCAGATTGATCGATTTCCATGCCTGGGATGATTGCCTGCTGTCGTCAGCATCATTGATGGCATCAACCTGTTGGTTTATTAGCTCCTGTAGATTAACAGAGTACTGCCTGTTCAGGGACCTAGATGCAGCCTTAACTGCATTCTTGGCTGCTAAAGTCTGTTTGAGTCGGGACTCTTTCTGCGCCTTATGAAGGTCGTTTCGGCACTTTTGAATTTTGTTGTCAGTCCAGGGGGCCCTTTTCCTGTTTCGAGGGTATACAGGAACTGTTTCTGCAGCTGCTAACTTAACTGCTTCTGTAAAGGAACAAGCTTTCTATTGTTCTTTTAACTCGCTTATAATTCTAGCGTGGTTGTTGCTATGGTGACATTATGGGAAGCTAGCAGTAGAATTAGGGTAATTCTCATGCATACAGATCTGGGATGCTATTTAATAGTAATTCTTTAATTGTCAATATTCCCCTTTATACATGATTTTATGAATTTTATCGGCTATTGACTATATATTGGAGATTCTCTCACACTAATATACTTATTAGGGTGAATATCCACTCCCATGATCTATTATTTAATGGAATTTTGGGAATGTTATAATTGTATAAAATAACAATTTATCAAATTCATGAGAGGATATGAATTTAAAATTATTCCCGTAAATTTTATTATTTAATATTAAATAGGCACAATTTTATTCCAGAGCATGTCTGGGGACTGGGATCCTTGATTCTAGGAAATTTGTCCTTTTAAGAGTATCGGTAAGTGCTACGATATCTTAATCGACTAGAATTTTAAAGGATCTAAAATTTTACAGATTTTGATTTATATATTTTCTTGGTTTACAAACTCCTTAGAGTTTATTTGTATGCATTTACTCTATTATAACATTTGTTTTAATAGATTTTTATAAATATTAACTATGTAATATTTAAGATGGGCACCGATTTATTCCAGAACTTGTCTGGGGACGTTAACCACTGATTCTAGAGTTTTGTCTTTCAAGTATATCGGTGGGTGCCACGATATCTTAATCGACTAGAATTACAGATGGTCAAAGGGTTTAACAGATTTATTTTGCATGGTACGCTACTGTTAAAGGGACATCACGCTACTATATGTATTATTTAATATACGGTATGAGAGCAATATTGCAAGAAGCAATGTCAGTGAGAAGAGGCAAGTCGTTTCCAAGGTCTACCAAGAGCTTGGTTTAGCCGAGACACGAGGATCTGAACTTTGCATTCCTAATACTCTACTTACCAATAATACTTGAGTATAGTAGGAGCTTTATTGTACTTTAATAAGTACGGATATTTCATCTTACTATAGTCACGCATTTATAATATGATACGGACAGTAAGGAAAGAGAAAAATAATTATTTCTCGCCATTGCACTAAATATATAATATAAGTAATTAAGTAATAAACACGAGTATATATTGCACTAATCTACTAAATAATCGCTAAAATAACATTCTGCTAAATAAAATTAAAGAAAACGATTATAATAAAATTACATAATAATACATACCTAAATATAAAAATAATAAAAACAAATATAAAATAATATAGTCACACACCCACTCCAGATGCTGTTACGTTGGGGAGTCCCTAGATGTTTGTTGGATTAGGGAGGTGGTCGTGGGAAGAGTATCTTGCCTTCCATAGTTTCCGGATAATTCTCTGTCTCTTTCCAGTAAACATAAACGACCAACTGGGCGATTGAGCTGCTGTGTTTCGAACACAATTCCAGGTTTCTTAAAGTTGCGTCGCATGACGACGAGTTCTACCGATCGCACTAAACCATCATCGGAGATATGAGTCTCGATGATACGACCTGTCTGCCACCGCTTACGTGGAAGATCTGATTCCACAATAAGGACCATGTCTCCGGCGCTGACGTTTTCTTGCTGCGCAAACCACTTGGTTCGAAGTTGTAGCGTAGGCAGATAATGTTTTTCGAAATGGTCAGCGAAACGACGGGATAATAACTGCATAAGTTGCCAAGTTTGTCGGCAGTATTCGTCTCCGTCCGTGATTTCCGAGCATGGGAGCATGGCTACAGGTTTCTTCAGTAGGAAGTGTGCGGGTGTTAGCGCTTCCAGGGAGTCGGGACTCGATGAGACTGGCATAAGCAGTCTCTCGTTAAGATAGGCGGCGATTTCTTCCATTAACGTCCGTAAAAGTTCGTCGGTGAGATACGCGCGGCACGGCACTATAAAGTGAAATGCGGTCTTCACGCTTCTTATTAATCTCTCCCAACTTCCTCCCCACCAAGGGGCGTCAGCGGCGTTGAAGGTCCAGCTAGATGCTGTTACCCTTAGCTGATCGTCCACCTGTCTTTGGTTCCAATCTTTAACGTAAGCTTTGATCTCATTATTGGCGCCAATGAAGTTCGTTCCCTTATCAGATCTCATCGTGTTGCTAGTTCCAAAGCGAGCGATCTGTCGGCGTAAGCTCAGTATGAAGCTGTTGGTAGATAGATCGTTCACCATATCTAGATGGATCGCTCTACAAGTCATACAGACAAAGATGACACACCATCGCTTGACTATAGTCCTAGCACGATATACTTCAATAGGGCCAAATAAATCCACACCGGTATTAGTAAAGGGTGGTTCATAGAAGCTTACTCGTTCCCTAGGTAATTCTGCCTCTCGCTGTGTTAAAGGCCTACTGAATGCTTTCCTACAGGGTATACAGTTCCTAAGAACTTGGTTCAGAGCTCTACGGGGTTTATGGAAATAATAGCGAGTTCGAATTTCGCTAAGAACTCGTTCTCTACCAGCATGGTACAGCTTACTGTGAATATCTACAATCATCTTGATTTGTATTTCAAGATTTCTAATGAGTATGGGAAACTTAGTGTCAAAGGATAATGGAGCATTAGTTAGTCTCCCTCCAACACGTATTAACCCATCTATCATTGTGCTAGAGAAACGATCCCTTAAGCGCATCTGTGGATTTCTCAACAACAGGAAATACTTCTCGGAATCTTCATAGCATTGCA
The DNA here is from genome assembly GCA_032718475.1 of Nemertoderma westbladi. NCBI lineage: Eukaryota > Metazoa > Xenacoelomorpha > Nemertodermatida > Nemertodermatidae > Nemertoderma > Nemertoderma westbladi. The sequence goes on along the minus strand of JAUCBJ010009133.1, from coordinate 30,891 downwards.
GGAGTCTCAGTATCTGCTTATTGGTTTCTGCTCCTGGTAACTGATCTTCTCCGTCAGAAACCTATCTGATATCTTGTATTTGGGAAGATCTTTAATAGCATGGACCTGTGCAGATGTCAGTGGAGCGGTATCACTAGCGATCTTTGTCCTGGAGTAGTGATAATGGAAGCATCGCTTCAAATACACGACGGCCTTACAAAGCTGATTCCAGGAGCTATAGTGATTTATCGCTCTCTGCAGGAGAGGTGAGAGTCCCTGCGAGACGTCTGGTGTTCCAGATTTCCAGTCCCTTTCTCTAATTTCCATGACAGATTTATTTGTGGCGGGGGAGTTTAGATCCACAGCGTCGTCTCCGGAAATGTGTAGTACAGACAGATCTATCACAGGTTTAAATAACTTTGATTTACTCGTCCGGGTTTTGGGTTTGACTTTCTCCGCTCCCTTGGCTTGTCTAATCTCAGCCGTGGTGAGATGAGGAGGCCATTCATCCTCTTCTTTACTTAGGAAGTCGGGTCCACCTAACCAGTCTGGAGTGTCTATCAGTTCTTGAGGAGTTGCTCCTCTGGAGGCGATGTCAGCTGGATTAATCGTCCCAGGGCAATGTCTCCATTGATCTACATTAGTGCGACTAAGTATAATGGCTACTCTGTTGGTAACGAAGACGCTGAACTGACAGACTTCATTGGTTATATACTCCAAAACGAGTAAAGCATCGGTCCAATAGACAGTTTTTTCCAGTGGATAGTCGATCTGTTCTGTTACATTCCGGCCGATGGCTGTAGCGTATAGAGCCGCCTTTAACTCCGCTCGAGGAACTCGTAGCTTGTTGTTTATCAAGGCCTTAGAGGTAACCAAGGCAACTTTAATTCCATCCGGAGTTTCAACCCTCAGGTAGGCTACTATACCTATTCCCATATCGCTGGCGTCTCCAAACACATGGAGTTGATAGGAATACGTGGGGAGAACGTGACCAAAATAGGAACGGGAAATCGTAAAGTTCTCGATGGATGGTAGAGAATCTTCCCATTTCATCCACTTCTTTAGTAGTTCTCCCTTAAGTGTATCGTCCCACGAGTGGTTTTCAAGCCACATTTGTTGCACTAAGCTCCGAGCAACCAATATAACTGGGCTAATAAATCCCAATGGATCGAAATAAGTGCTCAGGATACTTAGACAAATCCGTTTAGTTCGAACTGGATTATCTCGCTGTTTTAGCTGGAAAAACAGGATATCTCTCTCCGTGTCCCATTTCAAACCAAGCGTCTTGGTTTCTGGAAGATCGTCCTTGATTAGGTCCAGATCTTTAACTCCTCGGTCTTCTACCGGGATCGATTCCAGAAACTCATGGGAGTTACTTGTGAATTTAGTTAGTCGAAATCCACCGCGTTTCAAGCACTCTACCGTTCCCTTGGCAACATCAATGGCTTCTTCCACCGATGGGAGGGACTTTAAATTATCGTCCATGTATATATCCCGTTTGATGTTGTCGATAACCGCTTTAGAGAAGGCGTCTCGGTTGTCATCAGCAGTGGTGCGCACTACTGCACAAGCGTTCGAGGGGCTCGAGATGATCCCGAAAGCCTGGATGGTCATCCAGTACTCCACCGGTTTTTGGTTGAGGTCTCCTTCAGGCCACCACAGAAATCGTAGGCTGTCTCGATCCCTATCCAGCGCCTTAACTTGTAAGAACATGCCCTCTATATCCGAGGCGAAGGCGATCGAATATTGCCGTAATCTTAAGAGTATTCCCAACAAGGATTGGAGTAAGTAGGGTTCCGGCAACAACTCAGAGTTAAGGGATTGGCCCATGTAAAGGGCGGAGCCGTCAAATACTACCCGGACTTCGTTGGGTTTACCGGGTTTGGGAACGTAATGATGTGTTAGATAATACGTTCTCTCAGTTATGGGTGTTTCTTCCGGTACTCGCTCCGCGTATCCCTTATCAATGAATTTCTTCAGCTGGGTCTTATACATCTCTTTAGCTGAAGCATTTGCCGTAAGGCGCCGATGTAGTTGCGCGATTCTCTTCTCCGCCAAGGGTCGGTTATTTATAAAGTTAGGTTCTCGCCGTCGGAATGGCAGACCAATCTCATACCTACCTTGATCTTTAAGAAAACGTGTAGTCGTTTCCTGGATCTGCTTGGCTCTTTCCTCCTTGACCGACAGTGCTTTGTCGTAGGAATTAGGCTCTACAGCTTCTTGAGTAAAGAATCGTGAATCTTAGCATTGTGTCGATCTATCACCTCATTTAGCTCATCATTGTAGTCTAATTGTCCGCCATGATTGATGAGATGGCACAGGTGCACTTGGTTTCTCCAAGCTTCACTTTCAGTGAGGAGGTCGATTGTATTTTCCTCATCAAATAATTGGGTAATATCGTCGTTATCTGAGGAGTATGGTGTTCCCTCAGGTGTGATCTCTCCCTCACTGAATTCTCCTTCCCATTCACTCACCTGATGTATTTGTTCGGTAGGTAATCTTTCCATGAGTGTTCTACGGGAAGGTCCAGTGAAGTACCAACCTACTCTAGTTCTTCCCGCATAGGTTTGCAATGGTTGCAGTCGAGCAGGCCATTTCTCTAATGTCTCAAGCGCCTCATGCGCATTTTGGCCGATCAATATTTGCACCCCTGGGTAGTCGGTGTTGAATCTAGGGATATTATGTTGCTGGGTAAAATCGTCTTCATCCCAGTTATAAGGTTCTACTTGACTGGTAGCAAAGTTCTTTATCGCCACCATTTTTACTGACCTTATGCTATGTTCTCCTAGTTCATCCTGGGGAGTGGACAACGCGCCTACATAGTAGTCTGTAGCTACTGTAGATTTCCAAACCTGCATAATTCCTGAAAGGTTCAACTTAGTTCGGAACTTGGGTTGTCCTGCAAAGATGTCTTCGGCTAGTTCTTTGTCGATGAATGTTCCTGTGCTGCCGGAGTCCAGGAGGGCGTTGACTATAAAACTCTTACCTGATCCATGGACTCTTAGCTGAACTACGGGGAATTCCCGGATTCCGACGTTGGAAGTTGGCGCTTTCCAAGATGGTTGTCGGTCAGGAATAACTGGGTGCGCTTCGTTATCGGTTTCAGTCTCATACGTAAGCGCTCGATACACCGCGGTGTTTATCATATAACAGGATTCGTTTTCGTCGGAGAATTCGTCCGTGTAAAATCCTTCCATCTCAGAGCTGTGGTCAGTGTCGTTCACATCACTGAATTGGACATGTAGTTCGGACTCACTTACCTGACTCGGGCTGTTTCTTTCAAATTCGGTGTGCAGCAAGATATGATGTTTCGCGCCGCACTTAGCACACCTCGCGTCGGAGTAACAGGTTCGCCGTTGGTGTCCTTGTCTGAGACAATTATAACACAACCGCTTATCCCACATGACTTCGCGTCTGTCCTTTAAGGATTTCTTTAAGAATTCATCACACACACTTAAACGATGGGGCCCGTCGCACAATGCACATTTTGGTTTGATGTTACTTACTTTACCTTGGGTAGTGTTGTGCACACTCGTTCTTTCCTCGGGCTTTCTTCCATGAATTCTCTTAGGAGACGTAGGAGGAGTTTTTGTTACCTGTTCTCTCCTGTCACTGGTTCGAGACTTAAATTTACTTACGTCTTTAGGTGCTTTGTTGACATAGTAAGATCTTTCGGTGTCTTTCCCGCTGTTCTCCTCTTGAGAGGTTTGGCTTTCGCCGTCATCTGTATAACACACTGGGGTGACCTTTCTCCTAGAAACGGGTTTCTCAATTGCCTCATTTTCCGGTGTTTTCTCCCGGGACTGTTTTAGGAGCTGTAATCTTACCTCTCCATTTAAGAATGACATGAGATCAGACATGGTAGGGTCTCTTTGTTGCTGGTCCATCATATAGAGAACTCTTTTGTCCCAACGAGTACCTACTCCACCCTTTGGCAAAGTAGATGCTACGGCTCCAATAACCATGGAACTCTGATATTCATGAGACTTACCTAACCAATCTAGTTGTCTACAGATTTCCTGAATCTCATCGGAAAACTCTATAATCCCGCTGCTAAGGAACTTTCGGGGCGCTACTAATTTCGCATACAAATACCTAGCTATGTTGTTCCTATTACCATACCTGATGTTTAGTGTATCCCAAACTTGTCTTAATCCATCTGGATGTCCAATAAACTTTAATGCCATTAACTTGGGAGGTCCTTCCAAGCACTCGATGAGGAATCTAAGTTTCTCTCCGTTAGATAGTACAGAGTTCTGTATGTTATCTTTGTAATATTCATTAAAAGGTAACCATTTCATCTCATCTCCATTGAACTTGATGATCTCTCCCACCTTTACCACTTGACCAGCTTCGGTTCTAGCCATTTGACGCGTAAAACTTTCTTGGGCCATCGTATTATTTAATATCGAGTTATCGGTATATAAATTTCTCGAATTATGATCAGGTCTATATAGAATATCATTATCAACAGGTTTATAATTACCCTTAACAGGGTTTACTATAGGAGTTTCTACTTCACTAGCAGTTTAGATGCATGTAAGCTCCACACCTTGCGCATGAAATACTTCAGACCTAACAGGTTGACACATTGTTACAGGTGGTGGTGGTATACCCTTTTGTATATTTACTAACTTATCTCGTTCTAACGCGATGCTCTGCTGCACTTCTTGTAACTCTAACCTACCCTCTCTTACGGTTCCATTTAACTGCTGAACATTCCCTTCCATCTCTCGGACCTGCTGGGAGGAACGTAAGCTATGTTCCTCCAATTGCTCGAGCAGGAGATCCATCCCCCACCGTCCCTCATCCACCCACTCTACCGCCGAAGCGGGGGCCGCCAACATAGTAGCAGGTAGACGAGGGACGACGGGCGACAAATCATTGATGTCTTACTCGGCGTCCAGGACCGGGGGGAATTCAGGGACTATTCTACTGGGCGCAGGTAGTTTTGTACTGTGCAAAGGGAATTTAGAGTTAGGTTCTGGAAGTACAGGGGTCTCTATCACAGAAGGGGTGGCTTCGAGATCAGGCCCAATTATTTCAGGCTCATCTACTATTGTAGGGAGTCTTTCTACTCTAATAATTTGGTCTGTGGGTTCTGTACTACCTAAGTCTACACTAGCTAGTTGCCTTCTCACAGCTGGGGGCAAATTAGGCAATTTCTGAAGGTGGGGCGTTCTTCTACGTCTGCTGGAATGAGATCTATTTCCTCCACCTTCAGGATCTGTTGTATCGCCTTCATCAGATGATGTAAATCCCTGTCTCTTGGGAGTAGATCGACTTATCATCTGCCACTGACTAGCTGTTCTCTGTTTATTGAAGTAGTCTTGCTTCTCTTGAAGATTTTCCAACTCTAGTTGGGTTGTCTCTTCAGAGGCTTTCCGTTCTGCTTCTACCACTGCCTCTGCCGCTTTTCTTTCCGCTTCTGCCGCTGCCACTTTTCTTTCTGCCTCTGCCACTTTTCTTTCCGCTTCTGCCGCTGCCGCTTTTCTTTCCACTTCTGCCGATGCCGCTTTTCTTTCTGCTTCTGCCACTGCCGCTTTTCTTTCTGCCTCTGCCACTGCAGCTTTTCCTTCAGCCTCTGCCACTGCAGCTTTTCCTTCAGCTTCTGCCTCTTTTCTTTCCGCTTCTGCCGCTGCCGCTGCCGCTTTTCTTTCAACTTCTGCCGCTGCCGCTGCTGCTGCCTTTCGGTCTTCTATACATTTTTTCTTTAACTGTTCTTCTTGGACCCTAGCGATGCGGATGCTTTCATCAAATTTAGCCTGGTCCACGGCTAACATTTCCGCATCTAATGAGTCCAACACAAACTTGGCTCCCTCACTAGTAGGGTGAAGTCCAGCTAGCCGTCTCCTCAACTCTTTGTCACCTATAAATCTTTGATAGTCCGACAGATAGATGTCAATAGCATCCTTCTTCTGAGGTTTCTCTGATGTAACGTCGCTTTCCACCTGAGAAAAGGTAGCGTCTGTTGATTCTCCGTGGATCGTGCTCTCAGTTAACTGAATTTTCCATTGGGTTGTTCCTTGGACTTTAAGACTCATCTGTTGGAACCAAGTCTTTACGGCGACTTGCAACGACATGTCTTGGCTTCTCTTCGAGGCTTCCTCAAAGGCTGAAAGGATTAGTCTGATTCTTAGGATTCGTTCTCAAACTTGATAAAGCAGCTCTCCCTGCTCTTGAGGTCCTTGGGGTTGTTGAAACAGTTGTTCCTCTAATCGCTCCAAAGAGCTGAAGAATCCCTGTACATATCCTGCTGCTGACCTCTTCCACACAGCTGGATCTCTAGTGTCCTTTACCACGCCCATCCTGTATAAGTCCTCCCAGGCAGCTTCCGATAAGTTAAACGGGAGTCCGGGTCCGGGGAAGTTCCATTGCGTCTCGACAATAGACTTCAGTTCCTCCTTCGTGTATCCCGCATAACTGTCCTTGGTCGATCGCTTACTTCTCGCCCAATCGATTTGATGTTCCTCCACCGCAATCAATACCCTAGTGAGTACGGCTTCAGGAAGAATGAGAAGTGGATCCGAATAAACTGCTCCTGCCATCTTTGCTCTGCGCTCGGGTGTCAACTCTACAGTATCTGAACTACTGGAGCTATCGGGTCACTGAGAAATAAGTTCTCGGTACGGGTGTTGCTGCTGTTTAACAGCTGCCTCTTGGTCCCGCTTGACTTGAGCCTGAGTGCCTATGATAGACCTACGGTGCTTTACTAGCCTAGGATCTGATACTACTACTGGAGGGATGACCTTTCTTACAGTAGGAGGGGACTTGGACTTTGGTCTCAAATGTTCGGCACTCCTGTCGGAGTCGCAGACTGTTCTTTCTAGGAGACTATCTGACAGAGTTTGCTTTGTGTCAGCCATGTTTGATTGTACAGTTGAATGCCTACTACTATAAACGACAGTTAAAGCAAGTCTAGTAATTCAGTATCAACTGCAAGCCTAGTAATTAATTACCGATATCGTTACTCAATGTAACGCGATATATATATAATATATTAGGATACCGGTATACACTTATAATATATATAAGTATTATTACAGACTAGGACTGATTAGTCACAGAATACCGGTATATAATTTAAGCATAAATATATAGAAATATATATAATAAGCCTACCGTAAATACCGGTATACAGCATACACTTAGTATATATAAGTATGATTATAGACTAGAATTAATTACAAAATACCGGTATATAATTTCAGCTTAATTTATAGAAATAAATAGAATAAGCCTATCGGAAAGACCGGTAATGTCAATTATTTTACGATGCCTAAATTTCTGAATTTTAGGATTACTTTCCTTTACTTTATTACTGTTATCAAGCAGTAGTTCAACTGATATTAAGACCTAATTGATGTATGACAGGCCTACTATTTTATAAATCGGTTTGAGTTGATTTATAATATATATATACCCGTATAATGGGTTTAGACAATATTTGAAATAAATGTTATTATTTCTGGGTAAGGAGCCACTGCATAGAAGCTGAACGCTCTCAGTGAAGTGCTACTTGTTGGATACTAAAACGATAATTATACTTTACTAAGTTACTTATTACTACAAATTACGTACAATTACTGTGTAGGATTACAAATTCTAAATAAACACCAAAAGTTACACGTACAAATTTTAGGGTAATTTTACAGGAAATCTACAAACCAGCCTAACAAGGGGTTAGAATTTCTGGTTATTACAAACGGACAGGATACTACGGTATTTGAAAATAATTAAGCAGTAGTAAATAAATTGCGTTGTCCAGATAAGAAAATACCACCGTCTGACGACTACGTTATGTACCCGGAGTGTCCCTACCTAGAAGTTAATTACCGCAGCCAACCAGAGCTAACGTGCCTATTAACCACTTTACAACACAAATATACTGCCTACACACTAATTACCTTCGGAAAGCACTGTACACTAAACCCTAAATTAGGTACAAGTACTTATATAACAAATAACCAGCAGTTAAATATACTTGTACAGCTAAAGAACCACGGTATCTGCTGGAGTAACTAGAGCATAAAATCACCAGTCTTTACCTACGCCAAGCAGCCCTGATGTAGTACCGGGGTTAATTTAACTATAACAGTATGTATAACAAGCACAATTACTGTAGGAATAAACTTAGGGTATGTAGGTTGCGAATACTCGCATAGACTCTGAATAATAAATAAATGCGCTACCCGTGCAGACTACACAAACAAAATACAGACCAAACGCTGGCAGACTACTATCAAGCCTAAATAAACTACAGTATATGCAGACTCCGAAATGGTTAGTTAGTATGCGTTCTAACCGAGTAGTACGACTTATTCTTTCGGGGGGGATTTACCTTACAGCACTGGATGCCCCCACCTTCCTAACTAGTACTTTATCGGACATACACTCTACACACACTGCAATCGCTTCAGACTCAATAACAGTCAGACAACAATCCAGCCTACAAATTATTTGTACAATCTGAGCAGGCTTACACGCCTTCTGCTTGATATTACACTTACAGATAAATAAAACTGACAGAAATAAATAAGCTCTAAAAGAAACAAGGGGTGTACAGTCCCTAATCTCTTAAACAGTCTACCAATATACAATATCACAATCGAAATAATACTAGTACCGGTAAGTACCGGTTCGGGTGGTTAGGTAGTTAGGCCTACAGGTTACCGTCCGACCGGTACATTCGAATTTATTGCCTACGTTGCTCGTTATTGCTCATTGTAGCTCGTTGCTGCTCATTGTTGCTCGTTGTTGCTCTTTGTCGCTCGTTGTTGCTCATTGTTGCTCGTTGTTGCTCATTGTTGCTCGTTGTTGCTCATTGTTGCCCGTTGTTGCTCATTGTTGCTCGTTGTTGCTCATTGTTGCTCGTTGTTGCTCATTGTTGCTCGTTGTTGCTCATTGTTGCTCGTTGTTGCTCATTGTTGCTCGTTGTTGCTCATTGTTGCTCGTTGTTGCTCATTGTTGCTCGTTGTTGCTCATTGTTGCACGTTGTTGCTCATTGTTGCTCGTTGTTGCTCATTGTTACTCGTTGTTGTACTTTATTATTGCTCGTTGTTGCTCGTTGTTGCTCATTGTTGCTCATTGTTGCTCGTTGTTGCTCATTGTTGCTCATTGTTGCTCATTGTTGCTCGTTGTTGGTCATTGTTGCTCGTTGTTGTACTTTATTATTGCTCGTTGTTGCTCATTCTTGCTCGTTATTGCTCATTGCGTCATTGCGTTGAGTAATGTTACAATTTTGGAATAAAATAGTATTAACTAAAGTAAAACAGCATTATTATTAATGAAACCATCATTCAAGCTAAATTATATAGAAGTTATTAACCCTATCTGGCCCGGGTACTCTACTCACCCCATCTTGAACCTGGGGCTCCTATACTGTCTGTTTGTATCGTGTAAGTTATTAACCCTATCTGGCCCGGGTACTCTACTCACCCCATCTTGAACCTGGGGCTCCTATACTGTCTGTTTGTATCGTGTAAGTTATTAACCCTATCTGGCCCGGGTACTCTACTCACCCCATCTTGAACCTGGGGCTCCTATACTGTCTGTTTGTATCGTGCAAGTTATTAACCCTATCTGGCCCGGGTACTCTACTCACCCCATCTTGAACCTGGGGCTCCTATACTGTCTGTTTGTATCGTGTAAGTTATTAACCCTATCTGGCCCGGGTTCTCTACTCACCCCATCTTGAACCTGGGGCTCCTATACTGTCTGTTTGTATCGTGTAAGTTATTAACCCTATCTGGCCCGGGTACTCTACTCACCCCATCTTGAACCTGGGGCTCCTATACTGTCTGTTTGTATCGTGTAAGTTATTAACCCTATCTGGCCCGGGTACTCTACTCACCCCATCTTGAACCTGGGGCTCCTATACTGTCTGTTTGTATCGTGTAAGTTATTAACCCTATCTGGCCCGGGTACTCTACTCACCCCATCTTGAACCTGGGGCTCCTATACTGTCTGTTTGTATCGTGAATTTGCCCGTAATAAATAGTTTCTGCTTCATCCCATGGAAGTTTAGGTAAACTTCTCCGTTTAATCCGCGCTCGTCGTTTAGTTGTTAGTCCGTCTGTGAGATAAATAAATAATTATTGGTGATGTTAAAGTTTCATACAACTTTTATATTTATTTTCGCCTCATTTCACTACAATTTACTATTTATTTGGTTCTAGAATCTAATGGGTTTAAATAATCAGTACTAACTTACCATTATTGGTCGCTTTTATATACTATATATCTATATATATATTAATTAGTACTAACTTACCATTGGTTGCTATAAGCAGTACTAACTTACCATTGGTTGCTATACTCAGTACTAACTTACCATTATTGGTCGCTTTTATATACTATATATCTATATATATATTAATTAGTACTAACTTACCATTGGTTGCTATAAGCAGTACTAACTTACCATTGGTTGCTATACTCAGTACTAACTTACCATTATTGGTCGCTTTTATATACTATATATCTATATATATATTAATTAGTACTAACTTACCATTGGTTGCTATAATCAGTACTATAATCTATATACTATAATCAGTAGCTGTAGGCCTGCCGACAATAAGACCAAGAAAGATACCGGTACTAGGCCTATACAGTTTTTATCCCTGAGTCAGACTACAGCCACACAGCACAATGTCCCCGCTCTTAATCTCCACAGTTTTCATCGTTCTGGGTCGTTTCGTTGTGGCAGAACCATCCGATCCGCGGGGTAACCCTGCAACCCACCCAATACCCGTATTGGACTGGTTTGCGGAACACCCTGTCGCTACCGTTTCGAACTGCCGCGCCGAATCGACGGAGATGTGGTCGACGAGTGGATTTAGCCTCTACTGCTCTCGTCGGGGAAGAAGATCTTGGGTCTCCTCTCCACGATCTAGAGGCCTAATCGCTAAACTCTGTCTACTGTCTCTGGCTGGGGATATTGAGACCAACCCAGGACCCAGCAGGACGCGGGCCCCGAAGATCAACTGTCCCGTCTGTCAACGAGGAACAAACTCTCGGAGTAAGATCGTCCAATGCGAGAGTTGTGACACATTTGTACATTTAAAATGTTACCGTAGGAAACGCAGTAATTTATTCTCCACCAGAAACAATCTTGAACCAAGTTTTCTCTGCAATAGCTGTATTTTTACCGAACTTCCCTTTCATGATACAATTTTAGAATCAGAAACCGACGATTCATTTCTCACATCGCCTCTGCAAACTCCAAGTGATGCTGAGAGTGAAACTTTTAATTTTTTTAAGAAAAAAGGTCTGCATTTTTTGCACTTAAACGCACGATCTCTGCTTCCAAAACTTTCCGAAATTCGTATTTTAATCAATAAATCCAACCCAGCAGTTTTAACAATCTCTGAAACTTGGCTTGATGATAGTGTTTCTGATGGAGAAATTTATATTGATAATTACGTAGTTTTACGTAAGGATAGGGACAGACACGGTGGTGGTGTCTGTACTTACATTCGATGTGATTTAGCTTTTAATCGTAGGGAAGATTTAGAGACTTGTGACGAAGTTTTACTGGTGGAACTTTTACTTCCTAAAACTAAACCTATTTTAATCGGTACTTTATATCGGCCCCCTAAACAATCAGATTTTTTGCAAAATTTTGAAAATACAATTTTATGTAATCTTAGGTCAGACTGTGAAATATATTTCTTAGGTGATTTTAATATCTGTTACCATCACAAAGCATCCCCCATCTGTAAACAGTACCAAAGTATTTTAAATTTGTTTGGTTTAAAACAAATTATTCGAGATTCTACCAGAATTACCAGTAAAACTTCTACTTTACTAGATCACATCCTTTGTAATAATACCGATATTATTTCTCAATCTGGGGTTTTACCTATAGGTCTAAGCGATCATTTTATAGTTTTTTGCACAAGAAAGACACAAAAATCTTTTTTCGGGGATCATAAAACAGTAACAGTTAGGTCTATGAAAAATTACAGCAAGGAACGCTTTTTAAGTTTGTTAGTTAATTCTGACTGGGAACCCTGTTTTAAGGCCGCTGACATTAACCTTGCGTACACTGTTTTTAAAGATATATTTTTAAAGGCACTTAATACTGTAGCACCAATTAAAGAAATTAGTCTTAAACAACGCACTGAGCCCTGGATGACCTCGGGTATTCTTAGTAATATCAGAGAAAGAGATAACTATTTGTATAAATTTAGGAAATACCGTGTTTTAGCTGATTATAATAATTACTGCAAATATAGAAACCTTGTCCAACGGGAAATAAAAAAAGCTAAATCTGAATATTTGTACAACAAAATAAGTGAGAATAAAGATAATCCAAAAAGTCTATGGTCTACCCTAAAATCTTTAGGTTATAAAAACCTTAAATCTAAATCGAATATTGTTCTGCAAGATAACGGTGAGCTGATTCATGATCATACTCTAGTTAGTAATTTATTTAATAATTATTTTACTAATGTTGCCTCTAATTTAGTTAAGAAGTTACCGTTATCAAGTAATAAATATAGTATAGGGTCCGAAACTCTAAATAATTTTTATTTAGAAAAGTTACAAAATTCAGAAAAGTTATTTTTAAAACCCGTTTCTGAGGATTTCGTTTTTAAAAATCTACTAAGCCTATCAGCTTCAAAAAGTACCGGTCTAGATCTAATACCTGCCCGTTTTCTTAAGGATGGTGCTGAAGTACTTAAAGTGCCTATTACTTTTATTATTAATTACTCTATCGTAGATAATGTAGTACCAGACGAACTGAAATTAGCTAAGGTTGTTCCTCTGTATAAAAAGAATAGTAAAGTAGAACCCTGTAATTACAGACCTGTTAGTATCTTAAGTATTGTATCTAAAATTCTAGAACGTTCTGTTTTTCTACAGCTGGAGGCACATCTTAGTAGGCTAAATCTGATCTATGAACTTCAGTCCGGTTTTCGTAAATCATATTCTACAGACACCTGCCTTATTAACTTAACTGATACAATTAGATGTAATAACGCAAAGGGTTTATATACTGGTATGGTAATGTTGGACCTACAAAAGGCTTTCGATACTGTAGATCACGAAATTCTGCTTGGTAAGTTAGGCCTGATGGGTGTAGACTGGTTCAAGTCCTACCTGTCAGACAGAGGTCAAACTGTAGTCATTAGCAAATCGCTGTCTACTGTACAAGAGATTACCTATGGTGTACCGCAAGGTAGTATATTAGGTCCTCTGCTTTTTGTATGCTATGTAAATGATATGATAAGTAGTATAGATCCCGATTTTAAACTCATTTTATATGCCGACGACAGTGCTCTTATTTTCTCTCATAAAGATCCTATCCATATTTCCCAAAAGTTAAGTGCAGTTCTAGAATCCTGTAATGAGTGGTTGGTTGATAATAAGCTATCCATTCACTACGGTAAAACTGAAAGTATTTTGTTTGGTTCCAAAAGAAAGTTAAAGAAGGTAACTAAGTTTGAAGTCACTAGTAATGGACATAAGATTGAAAATAAAAAGGAAGTTAAATATTTAGGCGCCACATTGGATAACTGCTTATCAGGAGAAAGTACAGTGAAAAATATTTTCTCGAAAGTTAACAGTAGGCTTAGGTTTCTATACAGAAATAAAAATAGTTTGAACACCGACTCCCGCAAGTTACTTTGCTCTTCTTTAATACAGTGTCACATGGACTATGCGTGCTCTTCTTGGTATGAAGGCTTAACCAAACAGCTTAAATGTAAATTACAAGTAGCTCAGAATAAAGTAGTACGATTTATTAAAGACTACAAACCTAGGCACCACCTAACTCCAGATGACTTTTCTGAATCTGGACTACTTAACTTAGATAGTAGAGTTAAGCAGCTACGCCTTAACCATGTGCATAAAGTGTATAATGGTAAATGTCCCAATTACCTAAAACAAAAATTCAACAGAGTACGCGATACACACTCTTACAGTACCAGAGCTAGTGCTTCAAACTTCTACCTCCCGAATTGTAAATCCTTAGAGTCTGATACTTTCTTTTTTAACGGCATTAAAAATTGGAACGCTCTGCCTAATGAAATTAAAAACCTAAATAATCAACATTCTTTTAAATCTGCAGTTAAATCTCATCTCCGTGTGCAATGTAAAAATAGGTACAATAGTCCTACAGTAAGTTATTAGTTTATTAATTATTTACTATTTATACTGTAATTACGTTTATAATAAATTGTTCTGTACATTACATCTTTATCGTTGAGTCGGACATTGTCACGCTCTCGGTAAAGTTGTACATGTACATAGTGTAATTACGTTTTATATTGGTTTTAGGTTAGCGTAGTGTAATATTGTATTTGTAACCAAGTAACATAAAGGACCCCCTTGGAAATAAGCTGCAAAGCTTTAGGGGTAATCCTATATGTTATGTTGGACAATACCTTTATACCGGTACATTGTTTGGTGTATTTGTTATTGTTTTTACATAATGTATAAATAAATCTATCTATCTATCTATCTACTAACTTACCATTGGTTGCTATACTCAGTACTAACTTACCATTATTGGTCGCTTTTATATACTATATATCTATATATATATTAATTAGTACTAACTTACCATTGGTTGCTATAATCAGTACTAACTTACCATTGGTTGCTATAATCAGTACTAACTTACCATTGGTTGCTATAATCAGTACTAACTTACCATTGGTTGCTATACTTAGTACTAATTTACCATTGGTTGCTATACTCAGTACTAACTTACCATTGGTTGCTATAATCAGTACTAACTTACAATTGGTTGCTATAATCAGTACTAACTTATCATCAGGTGTCCGCAGACTCGATTCGCCTGACTAACGCTGATACCAACACCGGCTAGACTGACTGTCAGTGGTAGTCATAGGCCTCTAAACAGGCCCTTCTTTCTTTATTTATTATTTTTTTTATTATCGGTATCGGTGTAGGAATTATTCATTTTGTTCTATTAATAAAGTGCCTGTAAAAGAGTTATGCTGATATTGTGCAAATTATATAATAAACTAGTAACTTAAAAAAAAAAAAAAAAAACTAACTTACAATTGGTTGCTATAATCAGTACTAACTTACCATTGGTTGCTATAATCAGTACTAACTTACCAATGGTTGCTATACTCAGTACTAAGTTACCATTATTGGTCGCTTTTATATACTATATATCTATATATATATTAATTAGTGCTAACTTACCATTGGTTGCTATAAGCAGTACTAACTTACAATTGATTGATATACTCAGTACTAACTTACCATTGGTTGCTATACTCAGTACTAACTTACCATTGGTTGCTATAATCAGTACTAACTTACAATATGTTGCTATAATCAGTACTAACTTACCATTGGTTGCTATAATCAGTACTAACTTACCATTGGTTGCTATAATCAGTACTAACTTACAATTGGTTGCTATAATCAGTACTAACTTACCATTGGTTGCTATAATCAGTACTAACTTACCAATGGTTGCTATACTCAGTACTAAGTTACCATTATTGGTCGCTTTTATATACTATATATCTATATATATATTAATTAGTGCTAACTTACCATTGGTTGCTATAAGCAGTACTAACTTACAATTGATTGATATACTCAGTACTAACTTACCATTGGTTGCTATACTCAGTACTAACTTACCATTGGTTGCTATAATCAGTACTAACTTACAATATGTTGCTATAATCAGTACTAACTTACCATTGGTTGCTATAATCAGTACTAACTTACAATTGGTTGCTATACTCAGTACTAACTTACCATTGGTTGCTATAATCAGTACTAACTTACAATATGTTGCTATAATCAGTACTAACTTACCATTGGTTGCTATAATCAGTACTAACTTACCATTGGTTGCTATAATCAGTACTAACTTACAATTGGTTGCTATAATCAATACTAACTTACCATTGGTTGCTATAATCAGTACTAACTTACAATATGTTGCTATAATCAGTACTAACTTACAATTGGTTGCTATACTCAGTACTAACTTACAATTGGTTGCTATACTCAGTACTAACTTACCATTGGTTGCTATACGTCCGGTTCACCACGAAATTGCGGAGACCTCCATCACGCTGTCAAATGCTGACACAGCAACCGCAATTCCGGTTCAATCGTAAACTGTGGGCAGCTTGATCCAAACAGTACTGCAGTAGGCCTAACTGTACAAAATGCGGTACTGTTGCTTGGTGACGGGTGGTGACGAATACTACTCTTGCACTAGGCTACGTAGTTACAATCATGTGTAAATTAATTTGTTCAATTCTTCCAAATCATCATATGTTTAAAAATAATAAATTCGTATTAAAAAACTAAAAAAAAAAAATTGGTTGCTATACTCAGTACTAACTTACAATTGGTTGATATACTCAGTACTAACTTACAATTGGTTGCTATAATCAGTACTAACTTACCATTGGTTGCTATACTCAGTACTAACTTACCATTGGTTGCTATAATCAGTACTAACTTACCATTGGTTGCTATAATCAGTACTAACTTACAATATGTTGCTATAATCAGTACTAACTTACCATTGGTTGCTATACTCAGTACTTACTAACTTACAATTGGTTGCTATAATCAGTACTAACTTACCATTGGTTGCTATACTCAGTACTAACTTACCATTGGTTGCTATAATCAGTACTAACTTACCATTGGTTGCTATAATCAGTACTAACTTACAATATGTTGCTATAATGAGTACTAACTTACAATTGGTTGCTATACTCAGTACTAACTTACAATATGTTGCTATAATCAGTACTAACTTACCATTGGTTGCTATAATCAGTACTAACTTACCAATGGTTGCTATACTCAGTACTAACTTACAATTGGTTGCTATAATCAGTACTAACTTACCATTGGTTGCTATAATCAGTACTAACTTACCAATGGTTGCTATACTCAGTACTAACTTACCATTATTGGTCGCTTTTATATACTATATATCTATATATATATTAATTAATGCTAACTTACCATTGGTTGCTATAATCAGTACTAACTTACCATTGGTTGCTATACTCAGTCCTAACTTACCAATGGTTGCTATAATCAGTACTAACTTACCATTGGTTGCTATAATCAGTACTAACTTACAATATGTTGCTATAATCAGTACTAACTTACAATTGGTTGCTATAATCAGTACTAACTTACAATATGTTGCTATAATCAGTACTAACTTACCATTGGTTGCTATAATCAGTACTAACTTACAATATGTTGCTATAATCAGTACTAACTTACCATTGGTTGCTATACTCAGTACTAACTTACCATTGGTTGCTATACTCAGTACTAACTTACCATTGGTTGCTATACTCAGTACTAACTTACCATTGGTTGCTATACTCAGTACTAACTTACCATTGGTTGCTATAATCAGTACTAACTTACCAATGGTTGCTATAATCAGTACTAACTTACCATTGGTTGCTATACTCAGTACTAACTTACCATTGGTTGCTATACTCAGTACTAACTTACCATTGGTTGCTATAATCAGTACTAACTTACAATATGTTGCTATAATCAGTACTAACTTACCATTGGTTGCTATACTCAGTACTAACTTACCATTGGTTGCTATACTCAGTACTAACTTACCATTGGTTGCTATACTCAGTACTAACTTACCATTGGTTGCTATACTCAGTACTAACTTACCATTGGTTGCTATAATCAGTACTAACTTACCATTGGTTGCTATACTCAGTACTAACTTACCATTGGTTGCTATACTCAGTACTAACTTACCATTGGTTGCTATAATCAGTACTAACTTACCATTGGTTGCTATAATCAGTACTAACTTACCATTGGTTGCTATAATCAGTACTAACTTACCATTGGTTGCTATACTCAGTACTAACTTACAATATGTTGCTATAATCAGTACTAACTTACCATTGGTTGCTATACTCAGTACTAACTTACCATTGGTTGCTATAATCAGTACTAACTTACCATTGGTTGCTATAATCAGTACTAACTTACCATTGGTTGCTATAATCAGTACTAACTTACAATATGTTGCTATAATCAGTACTAACTTACCATTGGTTGCTATACTCAGTACTAACTTACCATTGGTTGCTATACTCAGTACTAACTTACCATTGGTTGCTATACTCAGTACTAACTTACCATTGGTTGCTATACTCAGTACTAACTTACCATTGGTTGCTATAATCAGTACTAACTTACCATTGGTTGCTATACTCAGTACTAACTTACCATTGGTTGCTATAATCAGTACTAACTTACCATTGGTTGCTATAATCAGTACTAACTTACCATTGGTTGCTATAATCAGTACTAACTTACCATTGGTTGCTATACTCAGTACTAACTTACAATATGTTGCTATAATCAGTACTAACTTACCATTGGTTGCTATACTCATTACTAACTTACAATTGGTTGTTATAATCAGTACTAACTTACCATTGGTTGCTATACTCAGTACTAACTTACAATTGGTTGCTATACTCAGTACTAACTTACCATTGGTTGCTATACTCAGTACTAACTTACCATTGGTTGCTATAATCAGTACTAACTTACCATTGGTTGCTATAATCAGTACTAACTTACCATTGGTTGCTATAATCAGTACTAACTTACCATTGGTTGCTATAATCAGTACTAACTTACCATTGGTTGCTATACTCAGTACTAACTTACAATTGGTTGCTATACTCAGTACTAACTTACCATTGGTTGCTATACTCAGTACTAACTTACCATTGGTTGCTATAATCAGTACTAACTTACCATAGGTTGCTATAATCAGTACTAACTTACCATTGGTTGCTATAATCAGTACTAACTTACCATTGGTTGCTATAATCAGTACTAACTTACCATTGGTTGCTATAATCAGTACTAACTTACCATTGGTTGCTATACTCAGTACTATCTTACAATATGTTGCTATAATCAGTACTAACTTACAATTGGTTGCTATAATCAGTACTAACTTACCAATGGTTGCTATAATCAGTACTAACTTACCAATGGTTGCTATAATCAGTACTAACTTACCATTGGTTGCTATAATTAGTACTAACTTACCATTGGTTGCTATACTCAGTACTAACTTACCATTGGTTGCTATAATCAGTACTAACTTACAATATGTTGCTATACTCAGTACTAACTTACCATTGGTTGCTATAATCAGTACTAACTTACCATTGGTTGCTATAATACTCTTTTACAGGCACTTTATTAATAGAACAAAATGAATAATTCCTACACCGATACCGATAATAAAAAAAATAATAAATAAAGAAAGAAGGGCCTGTTTAGAGGCCTATGACTACCACTGACAGTCAGTCTAGCCGGTGTTGGTATCAGCGTTAGTCAGGCGAATCGAGTCTGCGGACACCTGATGATAAACAGGGCGTTTGGTGGCGGATCTCGCTCCACGGAGACACATCAAACTGGAGCGGAGAAGCGCGAAGCTTATCTTCCTCCGCGTCCAGCAGATACACTCAGAGTAGCTGAGGTCGCGACGATCCGAGAGTTTAAGCGATAAACGCTTAACGAACTGTTGCATCGCTGGCGCGGTACCACCAAAGGCTGAAAGTATCAGAGGCACAAACGACGACAGTTCGACCTCTCGGATGCGCTCCTCGTACTTCAGGCGTTTCCGCGCCTCGTGGTGGGAATAAGCGCCCTCGGTGGTCATGGCTGCGTTGGTGGCCGCTAGAGGGTTGTAGACCGAGACGTCGAAGTAAGTCTTCTCGAACCGGCCACCCCAGAACCCGCTGACAGAGACGTCCAACCTCGCCTGATCTTCTGTGGAGGTGGATCTGTGGGTGAACTCCTCACCTGTTAGAGGCTGGAGTGTTGGCTCTACTGCGACGTTGTGGGCTACTTCGGTTAGCGCATCGGCAACGAAATCGCGTATCTCGTTGTGCCTTATCGAGGGATAACCCCCGGTGGGGCACGACAGGACGTGTGAAGGGGAAAATCGTTCCCCACAGACACAACGAGAAGGGAGCGACTTCGGTTGCCAGCCGTAGCGCAGACACAGAGCGTCGCGGAACTCTTCCTTAGACAGGTGAGTTTTGTGAAGGGTGACCGGTTTTGAGTTCAACCAAGCTGAAGCCCCCTTCTCCGACACCAGCTCCCTCAGATTCTGTTGGGACTCCGACAGCTGACCATGACATTCTGTTGTTTTGGTCTTAGACGCCACGAAGGATTCAGCCTTTATCAGATTAGTGATATGGTTCTGATCCTCCCTGACGTCTGACATGGTCTCGGCTGTCGCACCCTCTAGCGGTTCGCAGACCCGGCAGGAGTTCGCAAACTGGTTGGTGAGGTCTGAGGGGAGAGGAATACCCAAACCGCCGTTCCTTATGGGTAGAGAGAGGAGCTGGCGTTCGTTGTCTGGGATCGAGGGGCGGTCGGCGATCTTGCACAGACATCGCAGAACTGCGCCCTCAAGGTCATCGAAATGGATGGGACCACCCTCGCGAGGAACCGCCAGCGACAGGACAACCCCAGCGCCAGGTTAGAGTAGGCGCAGTGGGGGTCGATGCTGGCGATGTCGCCGAGTCGGTCGACCTCTGCGACGAACTCCTCGACCTTGGAGGTGATGTAGGCCTGGCGGTACTCGGCAGACCCCACCACACCGCCTAGGAGTTTGTTCCCCCCCGTGGAGATGACGATCCCGGTTCCCGCGAATATCTCCTCTGCTTCCGCCAGTTTCTCCGACTTCACCGTCAGGTGGCACTTGGACGGGTAGTACCCGTACAGCGGACCACGCGTTACCACCACGTCCCACATCTTCCTTAGCTCCCGGAGGGCACCCGCCGCGTTGCCGTCATCGGCGAACCATTTCTGGTTCACCACGCAGGCGGCAGCGATCTCCGATAGCAACTTACAGCATACTAACTTACAATTGGTTGCTATAATCAGTACTAACTTACAATTGGTTGCTATAATCAGTACTAACTTTATTGGTTGCTATAATCAATACTAACTTACAATTGGTTGCTATAATCAGTACTAACTTACCATTGGTTGCTATACTCAGTACTAACTTACAATTGGTTGCTATAATCAGTACTAACTTACCATTGGTTGCTATACTCAGTACTAACTTACCATTGGTTGATATACTCAGAGTACTAACTTACAATTGGTTGCTATACTCATTACTAACTTACAATTGGTTGTTATACTCAGTACTAACTTACCATTGGTTGCTATACTCAGTACTAACTTACAATTGGTTGATATACTCAGTACTAACTTACAATTGGTTGTTATACTCAGTACTAACTTACCATTGGTTGCTATACTCAGTACTAACTTACAATTCGTTGATATACTCAGTACTAACTTACCATTGGTTGCTATACTCAGTACTAACTTACCATTGGTTGCTATACTCAGTACTAACTTACAATTGGTTGCTATACTCAGTACTGACTTACAATTGGTTGCTATAATCAATACTAACTTACAATTGGTTGCTATAATCAGTACTAACTTACCATTGGTTGCTATACTCAGTACTAACTTACAATTCGTTGATATACTCAGTACTAACTTACCATTGGTTGCTATACTCAGTACTAACTTACAATTGGTTGCTATACTCAGTACTAACTTACCATTGGTTGCTATACTCAGTACTAACTTACAATTGGTTGCTATAATCAGCACTAACTTACCATTGGTTGCTATACTCAGTACTAACTTACCATTGGTTGCTATAATCAGTACTAACTTACAATTGGTTGATATACTCAGTACTAACTTACAATTGGTTGCTATACTCATTACTAACTTACAATTGGTTGTTATACTCAGTACTAACTTACCATTGGTTGCTATACTCAGTACTAACTTACCATTGGTTGCTATACTCAGTACTAACTTACAATTGGTTGCTATAATCAATACTAACTTACAATTGGTTGCTATAATCAGTACTAACTTACCATTGGTTGCTATACTCAGTACTTACTAACTTACAATTGGTTGCTATAATCAGTACTAACTTACAATTGGTTGCTATAATCAGTACTAACTTACCATTGGTTGCTATAATCAGTACTAACTTACCATTGGTTGCTATACTCAGTACTAACTTACCATTGGTTGCTATACTCAGTACTAACTTACAATTGGTTGCTATACTCAGTACTAACTTACAATTGGTTGATATACTCAGTACTAACTTACAATTGGTTGCTATACTCATTACTAACTTAAAATTGGTTGTTATACTCAGTACTAACTTACCATTGGTTGCTATACTCAGTACTAACTTACAATTGGTTGTTATACTCAGTACTTACTAACTTACCATTGGTTGCTATACTCAGTACTTACTAACTTACAATTGGTTGCTATACTCAGTACTTACTAACTTACAATTGGTTGCTATAATCAGTACTAACTTACAATTGGTTGCTATAATCAGTACTAACTTACCATTGGTTGCTATAATCAGTACTAACTTACCATTGGTTGCTATACTCAGTACTTACTAACTTACCATTGGTTGCTATACTCAGTACTTACTAACTTACAATTGGTTGCTATAATCAGTACTAACTTACAATTGGTTGCTATAATCAGTACTAACTTACCATTGGTTGCTATAATCAGTACTAACTTACCATTGGTTGCTATACTCAGTACTAACTTACCATTGGTTGCTATACTCAGTACTAACTTACAATTGGTTGCTATACTCAGTACTAACTTACAATTGGTTGATATACTCAGTACTAACTTACAATTGGTTGCTATACTCATTACTAACTTACAATTGGTTGTTATACTCAGTACTAACTTACCATTGGTTGCTATACTCAGTACTAACTTACAATTGGTTGCTATAATCAGTACTAACTTACAATTACGAGCTGATTATTGCTAACTAACTAACTGACTAACTAACTGTATTTTGTATGTGCTGTACTGTTCTTTTGTAACGATTTGAATTGTTTCTTATGTTTAATAATAATAACCTTGAGAATGGTAAAAAAAAAAAAAAAAAAAAGATACAGTATGTACAACAGCTACTGAAGCATTTTTGCAGTGGATATGTACTACAGCTACAAAAAAAAAAAAAAAAAAAAAAAAAAAACTAACTAATTGATAAGTAAGTTCAGGCTACTGAGGACCTGTTACTGTAGTACGTCAGTATTGTTGTAAAGACTGTAATACATGACTGAATAAGCGGTTCCATCGTATTTCGAGTGGCGTATTTTGAGAATGTCAGCCTGTTGCGGCTGCAGTTTGGGTCGCTGTAAGACCAAGAAGTGCGGCTGCATAAAGGCCGGCGAACAGTGCACCAGCTGTGCGCTGGGGAAGAATGGCAAGTGCGACAACAGAGCGGGGTCGGCAGTGCTGACAGAATCGTATTCGCAGCCGCTACCCAGTCGGGATGTTGTTCCTCCAATCTTTCTGTCTCAACCAGTGGATCAGATGACGACCGAACCTGAACTAGATGATACGTTCAAGGACCTCGATGAAACTCTGACGGGCTCCCCTACTCAGTCGGATCCCCCTACTCAACCGGATCCCTCTAGTCAGACGGTACCCCCTCCTCGGTTCTTGGGTCCCCCTACTCAGTTGGTGTCCCTTACGCAACCGGGTGTTGGAACTCTGTTGGGTCCCCCTAGCCGGACGGATCCCCCTACTCAGTACTTGGGTTCCCCTACTCAGTTGGATCCCCCTACACAGAAGGATCCCCCTACTCAGTTCTTGGGTCCCCCTACTCAGTTGGTGTCTCTTACGCAGCCGGGTGTTGTATCTTGCACTGGAGTACGAACCCACCCGTCAACACGGACCCGCAGGACCTGATGGTGAGAGCTTTTGGGGCCCCCTTGGCTGGGAAGGGGCCCGCGCCGGATTGTCTCCTCCATCAGTGGAGATGAGCTACCCAGCTGTGTGGTGCAAAGTATAGACTGCCAGGGGGCGCTGTAGGGAGAGATGTAGTCCAGCTGCTGGCAGCAGAGTCGAGGGCCTTCTTAACGGGGCTGCAGCACAACGCCGCCAATGCGCGTTTGGAGCAGATCATGTTAGCCGAGTCGCTGCTTCTCCATATGATGGTTCGACAACATTTGTGTCTACTGTTGACGGTGACACAGAACCATTTGAAGTGTTATGGGGCGTCCTCCAAGGAGACACACTTGCACCATTCTTGTTCATTATTGTGGTTGACTATGTTCTACGCATGTCCTTAGATCATTATAATAATGATGGGGTGATGATAACTCCACCTACTGGCTCCAGAAGTCGATGAAATCCTGCCAAGTACTTAACTGATCTAGACTTTGCTGATGACTCAGGAGTACTCTCAGAATCATTAGAGGGAGCCCAACGGCTCCTCAGCTCATTAGAGCATGCTGCTTCTAGTGTTGGTCTTTTTATTAACTCCAGAAAGACCAAAATTCTGACAGTTAACTTTGAAAGTCCTCAGCAAGTCTCTGATCGGATGAGCATAAGCTCAAAGGATGGTATGCTTGAGCATGTGGACGACTTCTGTTACCTGGGATCATGGATCCGGAAGTCAGGTGAGGACCTTCGAATACGTAAGGGAAAGGCATGGGCTGCCTTGAATAGGCTTTCCAGGATTTGGAAGTCACCGAGAATTAATCGGAAACTTAAGGTCCGATTATTTAGAGCAGCAGTAGTTCCAGTACTCCTCTACGGGAGTCCATGCTGGGCTCTAACTGCTGAGGACACCAAATCTCTGGATGGCACATTCACAAGAATGCTACGCCGGGTTCATTGTGTCAAGTACAATGCACACATCTCCAACCAGACACTATATAACTTTGGAGGTGTCTCATTGGTTCCCCCAAGCTTGACACTGGAACAAAATCGCCTCCGCTTTGCAGGACATTGCTTTCGCCGTGAGGACCAGCCAGTGCATAATCTTGTACTTTGGCAGCCTCATGGAGTGAATAAGCATGGTGGACAGCCCATGACTTTCTTGAGACGCATCTTAAAGGACACTGGCCTTAAAGATGCGGATGATCTAGCAAATGTCATGGGTGATAGGGAGTTGTGGCGGTGCAATTTTGTTGACAAGCCGGCACAGCATTCTTAAAAATGCAGCTGCAATGCAGCATGCCGATCCTAGTAGTAGTAGTTCTCCTCCGTGACCCAAAGGTCATGAAGGCAGCTGATATCCATCGCCTTCTAATACGTAGACTGGAGATGTGGAGGTCTGGGCAGCTTGAGGCGTTGCTTCAAGAGGCCGAACGCAGCGCCCTTAAGTTTGGGAAGGGTCAGAATGGTAAACGTAAGTCGGCCGAGGATGACAAAGAGAACACTGTCCGTGTGTTCACTCGGTTTATGCTGGAAGGGAAGATCCGCCGCGCAGTAAGATGGGTAACGAGTCGGGAGAGTGGGGGAGTGTTAGATCCCAATGATGGGTTGGATATGGGAGGGCAGAAGGTTAAGGTCATTGACCTTTTACGAGCCAAGCATCCCCCTGCTTCCCCACCCCCGCCAGAATCTCTAATCCAAACCGACCAGGACCTCCCTACTCGAGTGGATGTGGAGATCACACCCTCGCATATCGAGACTGCAGCGCACCGACTACACGGCGGCGCCGGACCTGCCGGGACGGACTCAACGCGGTGGGGCGACTTCCTCCTCCGGTATGGTGCCCACAGTGAACGCCTACATGACTCAGTCGCGGGAATAGCGAGAGCCCTCGCGAACTCAGTCGTACCCTGGGAGTCGGTGCGCGCCCTGATGTCCTGCCGTTTGATCGCCCTGGACAAGTGCCCGGGGGTCCACCCGATCGGCATCGGGGAATGTCTGCGGCGGATTCTCGGCCGATCCATGGCGGAAGCGGATGACGTGGATGGGCGATGACGTCACTGCAACCTGCGGCACCGAGCAGCTCTCCGCCGGCACGTCAGCCGGGGTCGAGGCCGCCGTCCACACGATGGTGGAGCTGTTCGAGGTGCGGAAGGAGGACGGCTGGGGGGTTCTCCTCATTGACGCGTCCAACGCAATCAAATTGCTGAACCGGACGGCTGCGTTGCGGAACGCCCGCCAGCTATGGCCAGGTGCTCCCTGTTTCTATTTAATTGCTACAGGGGGCACAGTATCCTAACCATCCGCGGGACAGAGGAGATACTATTCTGCAAGGAGGGAACCACTCAAGGAGACCCCCTCGCGATGCTGGAGTACTCCTCAGGTATCCTCCCCCTCATCCACCGCCTCCGGAAGCCGCCTGTACTCCAGAATTGGTTCACCGATGACTCGTCTGCGGCTGGTAAACTGCAACTCATCCTTGCGTGGTTCCTCGAATTGCAGTGGTTCGGCCCAACCCTCGGATACTTCCCCAAACCCAGCAAATGCTACCTCGTGGTAGCTCCCCAATTCATGGAGGAAGCAGAAGGAGTGTTCGCAGGCCATTCCGTGAACATTGTGATGGGAAATCAATTCCTCGGGGGATTTCTTGCTGGAGACGCTGAAAGGAAGGGTTTTGTTCGCGCCAAGGTTGCTGCCTGGGTAGCCTCGGTGGACCGTCTCGCCGAGATGGCGGAGTCCCAGCCCTAAGCCGCATTCGCCGCCATGGCCTGCTCCCTCCAGAGGGAGTGGGCCTACCTACAGCGGGTATCCCCTGATTGTGGTGATGTGTACCAGCCACTGGAGGAGGCAATCGTACAGAGATTCCTGCCGGCCGTCTTTGGCAGCCCAATCTCCTCCAACGCACGCAGTCTGTTCGCCCTCTCCCTACGGATGGCAGGAATGGGACTGCAGAATCCCGCAACCGAGGCCCCACATTCATACGCCGTATCGCAGGAGGGAACCAGATCCCTCGCCGAGTCCATTTTTGGACACCGCGAGTGCTCCAACACGCAACACCTCGGTTGTCTACAGCAGGCAAGGAAGGAGGGAGCAGCAGCTTGGGAGGGAGAAATCCAACTTGGAAGCTGTGCTGGAGGAACTACCACCGGATCGCCGGCGGACTTTACAACGTACCGCCGACTTCCGTTCGAGTGGGTGGATCTCCTCCCTGCCCATGGCCGACCACCAGATGGACTTGACCCCCTGGAGTTCCGGGATGCGCTGGCGATCCGATACGGCCGCCCCCTGGCGGCGGTGCCGAGCCGGTGCGACGGGTGCGGGGCCGCCTTCGATTTAAACCACGGTTTAAATTGTAAAAAAGGCGGCCTCGTTATACAGCGCCATAACGAACTACGGGACATGGTTGGCTATGGCTTTCAGACCTCGTAACGTATTCTGCGAGCCGGTTGTCCGAGAGCTCACGGAGTTGAGGGTGCCGCAGGTCTCCGGTGCGACGTGGGGATACGGGGTGCGCTAAACCCACAGACCCAGGCGTTGATAGACATTCAGGTTATCAACCCTGACGCCGGGTCCTATGTGGGTCGCACGCAAATAGACCAAAAGAAGCGGCTGTACGCGGAAGCAGTGATGGCACGACGGGGTGACTTCTCTCCGATTGTTGCGTCCTGTGACAGCGTACTCGCTCCGCAGGCGAACCACCTCCTCTGTATCTTGGCTGATAGGCTACACCGTTCCTGGGGGCGACCATTCAGCACCACGATGGCTGGGTCTGAAATCGCGTCCAGTTCGCGATAATTCACGGGGCCTCCCTTTGTCTACGGGGCTCGCGGGTGAAGTGGAGAAGTGGGCAGGGGTTTGAGGACGGTGCTGGGCTGCCAAGCAGTATTTAGATCAGCATGGGAGCCATGGTTGTACTGGTAGGACTACTGTAATACTTTTATTGTGATGTACATGTGCATGTGATGCACTCCGCATACCACGTTTCTCGCTTCTCCGCCAGGCGGTGCGCCAACCGCTTCACCAGATGTATGGCTGAAGGCACCATACCACCAAACGCGGAGAATATCAGAGGCATGAAGGTGGCGTGTTCCACCTCCCTCACTCGTTCCTGATACTTTAGGTTCTTCTGCGCTTCATGGTAAAGGTGGGCTGACGGTAGGGACATGACAGCATTAGTTTCTGTCAGTGGATTGAAGACTGAGACGACCAGGAACGTCTTCTGGAACCGATTGCCACAGAAGCCACTCACTGAGACGTCCAATCTCGCCAGCTGGTCCGTTGAAGTGCTGCGTGTTCAAACTGCTCGCTCGTTAGCGGTTGGAGGACTGGCTCCACAGCCACATTATGTGACAGCTCCGTCAGAGCATCAGCGACAAAGCCCCGATCTCGTCGTGCCTGATGGAAGGAAATCCTTCAGTGGGGCACGACAGAACGTGGGTAGGAGAAAATCGCTCCCCACAGACACAATGAGACGGTAGAGACTTTGGCATCCACCCATAACGGAGGCACAGGGCATCCCTGAATTCACCCTTGTCCAAGTGGGTGTCCTGGAGGATGAGTGGCTTGGTGTTGAGCCAGATAGAAGCGCCCTTTTCGGTGGTCAGTCCGTGGAGCCGCCGCTGGGGAGGAGATAACATTCCCACCACTTCCTCTCTCTTTTCCATCGACTGGAGCAGTGCCTCTACCTTCAACCTGCCCACCACTTCCTTTTGTTTCTCCAGGACCTGCGCCATTGTATCTGGTGTGGCGCTGATGAATGGCTCACAGACCCAAAGCGAGGTGGTATACTGATGTGACAGGTCAGTGGGCACAGGAATGCCGATACCCCCGTCACAGACTGGCAGGGAAAGTAACAGGCGTTCCTCTTTTGAGATGGCAGGCCGATCAGTGAGGCGGCAAAGGAATCGATTTACAGCTTCCTCCAACAGGGTGAGATGGGCTGAATTGGTGGATACAACACGGGTGATGAACCGCCACCAACAGGCAAGGCCAAACGCGAGGCCCGCGTACGCACAGTGGGGGTCCACTGCTGCCACCCCCGTGAGACGATCCACTTCCATGGCGGACTCCTCGGCCTTCTCTTCTAGGAACGTGGTGCGATACTCCTCAGTACCAACAACTCCGCCGAGTAGCTCATGGCCTGTCGTGTTGATGGCGACACCAGTGTTGGCGAAAAGAATCTCAGCCTCTTCCAACATTGCTGGTTTCACTGTGAGGTGACACTTGGATGGGAAGTAGCCGAAGAGAGGACCTTTGCTTCCATCCAGCTCACTAGACGGCATTAGCATTGGAGAATGTGCCGGTGTGTGGCCATGGTGGAAGACCGACTCGGTTTCTGTAAGAGGAGAGCTGGCAATATCATCATTGCCGTGAGGGCGACCTCATGTAGTGGATTGTCACTGATTGCCAGCACCAACAACCGAGAAATCTCTGCGGGCCCCCTGAGGAACTAGGAATAGGTTTGGCCTCCAATGTACTATGCTGTTGTACACTGTGTTGATTGACTCTATTATTTGGTGCCTGGGCAAGGATTCATTGAACCATACCGCGGAGTCGACTCGACTTGTTGAAGTGAGTCCAACACTGGACAGGGAGGATGACAGAGGTCGACCGATAGATGCTGAGGGTGCCAACTGGACTGGTGGGGAACCCTGCTGGATTGCTGGGGGACCCGACCGGACTGAAGGGGGACCCGACTGGTCTGAAGGGGGACCCGACTGGACTGCTGGGGGACCCAACTGGACTCCTGAGGGACCCGACTGGTCTGATGGGGGACCTGACTGGACTGCTGGGGGACCCGACTGGACTCCTGAGGGACCCGATTGGTCTGAAGGGGGACCCGACTGGACTGCTGGGGGACCCGACTGGACTGATGGGGGACCCGACTGGTCTGAAGGGGGACCCGACTGGACTGATGGGGGACCCGACTGGTCTGATGGGGGACCCAACTGGACTGCTGGGGGACCCGACTGGACTCCTGAGGGACCCGACTGGTCTGAAGGGGGACCCGACTGGACTGATGGGGGACCCGACTGGTCTGAAGGGGGACCCGACTGGACTGATGGGGGACCCGACTGGTCTGATGGGGGATCCGACTGGACTGCTGGGGGACCCGACTGGACTCCTGAGGGAGCCGACTGGTCTGAAGGGGGACCCGACTGGACTGCTGGGGGACCCGACTGGACTGATGGGGACCCGACTGGGACTGCTGGGCGACCCGACTGGACTGGACATATGGGGGACCCGACTGGACTGCTGGGGGACCCGACTGGACTCCTGATGGACCCGACTGGTCTGATGGGGGACCCAACTGATCTGCTGGGGGACCCAACTGGACTGATGGGGGACCAGACTGGACTGCTGGGCGCACCGACTGGACTGCAGGGGGACCCGACTGGACTGAAGGGGGACCAGACTGGACTGCTGAGGGAACGGACTGGACAGCTCGGGGATCAGAAAAGTTCGGGGTCTGAAGTATAACGTCTTTAACTGCTGACCCCAAAGCAGACCCTATACCGGGGCTCCAAATCCTAGATATGATGGCACTGGCCCTCGCTCGTGCTGTGCCCGGAGACCAAACTGGAGAGTTCAATGATGCTGATGCACTGGCAGTGGGCGGATTATCCTGGACGATCGGGGATCCACCCAGTATAGTTTCGTCCTGATCCATCAATGTATCTTCCGCTGGACTTTCCAAAGCAGCGCAAGAGTTAAGCGGCTGTGAGACTGACGTCTGGGAGAACGAAGGTGGTTCGTGGCGATCCGGTAGAGGTTGAGAGGAAGGGTGCTGGCTGTTCTCGCAATTACCGTTTCTTCCTGGGGCATCCGATAAGCACATCAAGCTATTCCTGACGCATATACATTTCTTGCAGCGCCCGGGCCATCCATTGCAGCTACAACAAGCTGCCATCAAAACGCCGGCTGCAGTGACGCGTTCACTCGAATAGAAAGGCGAAACAATGCCACAAAGTCTGACAGTTGTCAAGGCAGTAGTCAGTACAGCAGTACAGTTCAGGCTGTCAGTACTCCAACTCATGTAACCAGTTGGTAGTCAGTCGACACTATTCTTGCTATACTCAGTAC
>JAUCBJ010009132.1:61967-178117 GCA_032718475.1 Nemertoderma westbladi | reverse complement strand
GAATAATCGCTGTCACAAAGGCAGCTCAGGTGGGTGCAACTAATGGGAGTAGTCGCTGTCACAAAGGCAGCTCAGGTGGGTCCAACTAATGGGAGTAGTAGCTGTCACAAAGGCAGCTCAGGTGGGTCCAACTACGGGAGTAGTAGCTGTCACAAAGGCAGCTCAGGTGGGTCCAACTAATGGGAATAGTCGCTGTCACAAAGGCAGCTCAGGTGGGTCCAACTAATGGGAATAGTCGCTGTCACAAAGGCAGCTCAGGTGGGTGCAACTAATGGGAATAGTAGCTGTCACAAAGGCAGCTCAGGTGGGTCCAACTAAGGGAGTAGTCGCTGTCACAAAGGCAGCTCAGGTGGGTCCAACTAATGGGAGTAGTAGCTGTCACAAAGGCAGCTCAGGTGGGTCCAACTACGGGAGTAGTAGCTGTCACAAAGGCAGCTCAGGTGGGTCCAACTAATGGGAATAGTCGCTGTCACAAAGGCAGGTCAGGTGGGTCCAACTAATGGGAATAGTCGCTGTCACAAAGGCAGCTCAGGTGGGTCCAACTACGGGAATAGTCGCTGTCACAAAGGCAGCTCAGGTGGGTCCAACTAATGGGAATAGTCGCTGTCACAAAGGCAGCTCAGGTGGGTCCAACTACGGGAATAGTCGCTGTCACAAAGGCAGCTCAGGTGGGTCCAACTACGGGAGTAGTCGCTGTCACAAAGGCAGCTCAGGTGGGTCCAACTACGGGAATAGTAGCTGTCACAAAGGCAGCTCAGGTGGGTGCAACTAATGGGAGTAGTCGCTGTCACAAAGGCAGCTCAGGTGGGTCCAACTAACGGGAATAGTCGCTGTCACAAAGGCAGCTCAGGTGGGTCCAACTACGGGAATAGTCGCTGTCACAAAGGCAGCTCAGGTGGGTGCAACTAATGGGAATAGTCGCTGTCACAAAGGCAGCTCAGGTGGGTCCAACTACGGGAATAGTCGCTGTCACAAAGGCAGCTCAGGTGGGTCCAACTACGGGAATAGTCGCTGTCACAAAGGCAGCTCAGGTGGGTCCAACTACGGGAGTAGTCGCTGTCACAAAGGCAGCTCAGGTGGGTGCAACTACGGGAATAGTCGCTGTCACAAAGGCAGCTCAGGTGGGTGCAACTAATGGGAGTAGTAGCTGTCACAAAGGCAGCTCAGGTGGGTCCAACTACGGGAATAGTCGCTGTCACAAAGGCAGCTCAGGTGGGTCCAACTACGGGAATAGTCGCTGTCACAAAGGCAGCTCAGGTGGGTTCAACTACGGGAATAGTCGCTGTCACAAAGGCAGCTCAGGTGGGTGCAACTACGGGAATAGTCGCTGTCACAAAGGCAGCTCAGGTGGGTGCAACTAATGGGAATAGTCGCTGTCACAAAGGCAGCTCAGGTGGGTGCAACTACGGGAGTAGTCGCTGTCACAAAGGCAGCTCAGGTGGGTCCAACTACGGGAATAGTCGCTGTCACAAAGGCAGCTCAGGTGGGTCCAACTACTGGGAATAGTCGCTGTCACAAAGGCAGGTCAGGTGGGTGCAACTAATGGGAATAGTAGCTGTCACAAAGGCAGCTCAGGTGGGTGCAACTACGGGAATAGTCGCTGTCACAAAGGCAGCTCAGGTGGGTCCAACTACGGGAATAGTCGCTGTCACAAAGGCAGCTCAGGTGGGTGCGACTAATGGGAATAGTCGCTGTCACAAAGGCAGCTCAGGTGGGTCCAACTACGGGAATAGTCGCTGTCACAAAGGCAGCTCAGGTGGGTCCAACTAATGGGAATAGTCGCTGTCACAAAGGCAGGTCAGGTGGGTGCAACTAATGGGAATAGACGCTGTCACAAAGGCAGCTCAGGTGGGTCCAACTACGGGAATAGTCGCTGTCACAAAGGCAGCTCAGGTGGGTCCAACTACGGGAGTAGTAGCTGTCACAAAGGCAGCTCAGGTGGGTCCAACTAATGGGAATAGTCGCTGTCACAAAGGCAGCTCAGGTGGGTCCAACTACGGGAATAGTCGCTGTCACAAAGGCAGCTCAGGTGGGTCCAACTACGGGAATAGTCGCTGTCACAAAGGCAGCTCAGGTGGGTCCAACTAATGGGAATAGTTGCTGTCACAAAGGCAGCTCAGGTGGGTGCAACTAATGGGAATAGTCGCGGTCACAAAGGCAGCTCAGGTGGGTGCAACTACGGGAATAGTCGCTGTCACAAAGGCAGCTCAGGTGGGTGCAACTACGGGAATAGTCGCTGTCACAAAGGCAGCTCAGGTGGGTGCAACTAATTGGAATAGTCGCTGTCACAAAGGCAGCTCAGGTGGGTCCAACTACGGGAATAGTCGCTGTCACAAAGGCAGCTCAGGTGGGTGCAACTACGGGAATAGTAGCTGTCACAAAGGCAGCTCAGGTGGGTCCAACTACGGGAATAGTCGCTGTCACAAAGGCAGCTCAGGTGGGTGCAACTACGGGAATAGTAGCTGTCACAAAGGCAGCTCAGGTGGGTCCAACTACGGGAATAGTCGCTGTCACAAAGGCAGCTCAGGTGGGTCCAACTACGGGAATAGTCGCTGTCAGAAAGGCAGCTCAGGTGGGTGTAACTAATGGGAATAGTAGCTGTCACAAAGGCAGCTCAGGTGGGTGCAACTACGGGGGTAGTCGCTGTCACAAAGGCAGCTCAGGTGGGTCCAACTACGGGAATAGTCGCTGTCACAAAGGCAGCTCAGGTGGGTGCGACTAATGGGAATAGTCGCTGTCACAAAGGCAGCTCAGGTGGGTCCAACTACTGGAATAGTCGCTGTCACAAAGGCAGCTCAGGTGGGTCCAACTACGGGAATAGTCGCTGTCACAAAGGCAGCTCAGGTGGGTCCAACTACGGGAATAGTCGCTGTCACAAAGGCAGCTCAGGTGGGTGCAACTACGGGAATAGTCGCTGTCACAAAGGCAGCTCAGGTGGGTCGCAACTAATTGGAATAGTCGCTGTCACAAAGGCAGCTCAGGTGGGTCCAACTACGGGAATAGTCGCTGTCACAAAGGCAGCTCAGGTGGGTCCAACTACTGGAATAGTCGCTGTCACAAAGGCAGCTCAGGTGGGTCCAACTAATGGGAATAGTCGCTGTCACAAAGGCAGGTCAGGTGGGTGCAACTAATGGGAATAGACGCTGTCACAAAGGCAGCTCAGGTGGGTCCAACTACGGGAATAGTCGCTGTCACAAAGGCAGCTCAGGTGGGTCCAACTACGGGAGTAGTAGCTGTCACAAAGGCAGCTCAGGTGGGTCCAACTAATGGGAATAGTCGCTGTCACAAAGGCAGCTCAGGTGGGTGCAACTAATGGGAATAGTCGCTGTCACAAAGGCAGCTCAGGTGGGTGCAACTACGGGAATAGTCGCTGTCACAAAGGCAGCTCAGGTGGGTGCAACTACGGGAATAGTCGCTGTCACAAAGGCAGCTCAGGTGGGTGCAACTACGGGGAATAGTCGCTGTCACAAAGGCAGCTCAGGTGGGTCCAACTACGGGAATAGTCGCTGTCACAAAGGCAGCTCAGGTGGGTGCAACTAATGGGAATAGTCGCTGTCACAAAGGCAGCTCAGGTGGGTCCAACTACTGGAATAGTCGCTGTCACAAAGGCAGCTCAGGTGGGTCCAACTACTGGGAATAGTCGCTGTCACAAAGGCAGCTCAGGTGGGTGCAACTACGGGAGTAGTCGCTGTCACAAAGGCAGCTCAGGTGGGTCCAACTAATGGGAATAGTCGCTGTCACAAAGGCAGCTCAGGTGGGTGCAACTAATGGGAATAGTCGCTGTCACAAAGGCAGCTCAGGTGGGTGCAACTACGGGAATAGTCGCTGTCACAAAGGCAGCTCAGGTGGGTGCAACTACGGGAATAGTCGCTGTCACAAAGGCAGCTCAGGTGGGTGCAACTACGGGGGTAGTCGCTGTCACAAAGGCAGCTCAGGTGGGTCCAACTACGGGAATAGTCGCTGTCACAAAGGCAGCTCAGGTGGGTGCGACTAATGGGAATAGTCGCTGTCACAAAGGCAGCTCAGGTGGGTCCAACTACTGGGAATAGTCGCTGTCACAAAGGCAGCTCAGGTGGGTCCAACTAATGGGAATAGTCGCTGTCACAAAGGCAGCTCAGGTGGGTGCAACTACGGGGGTAGTCGCTGTCACAAAGGCAGCTCAGGTGGGTCCAACTACGGGAATAGTCGCTGTCACAAAGGCAGCTCAGGTGGGTGCGACTAATGGGAATAGTCGCTGTCACAAAGGCAGCTCAGGTGGGTCCAACTACTGGAATAGTCGCTGTCACAAAGGCAGCTCAGGTGGGTCCAACTAATGGGAATAGTCGCTGTCACAAAGGCAGGTCAGGTGGGTGCAACTAATGGGAATAGACGCTGTCACAAAGGCAGCTCAGGTGGGTCCAACTACGGGAATAGTCGCTGTCACAAAGGCAGCTCAGGTGGGTCCAACTACGGGAGTAGTAGCTGTCACAAAGGCAGCTCAGGTGGGTCCAACTAATGGGAATAGTCGCTGTCACAAAGGCAGCTCAGGTGGGTCCAACTACGGGAATAGTCGCTGTCACAAAGGCAGCTCAGGTGGGTCCAACTACGGGAATAGTCGCTGTCACAAAAGCAGCTGAGGTGGGTCCAACTAATGGGAATTGTTGCTGTCACAAAGGCAGCTCAGGTGGGTCCAACTATGGGAATAGTCGCGGTCACAAAGGCAGCTCAGGTGGGTGCAACTACGGGGGTAGTAGCTGTCACAAAGGCAGCTCAGGTGGGTGCAACTACGGGAATAGTCGCTGTCACAAAGGCAGCTCAGGTGGGTTCAACTATGGGAATAGTCGCTGTCACAAAGGCAGCTCAGGTGGGTCCAACTAATGGGAGTAGTCGCTGTCACAAAGGCAGCTCAGGTGGGTCCAACTACGGGAGTAGTAGCTGTCACAAAGGCAGCTCAGGTGGGTCCAACTATAGGAATAGTCGCTGTCACAAAGGCAGCTCAGGTGGGTCCAACTAATGGGAGTAGTCGCTGTCACAAAGGCAGCTCAGGTGGGTGCAACTAATTGGAATAGTCGCTGTCACAAAGGCAGCTCAGGTGGGTCCAACTACGGGAATAGTCGCTGTCACAAAGGCAGCTCAGGTGGGTTCAACTACGGGAATAGTCGCTGTCACAAAGGCAGCTCAGGTGGGTGCAACTAATGGGAATAGTCGCTGTCACAAAGGCAGCTCAGGTGGGTGCAACTAATGGGAATAGTCGCTGTCACAAAGGCAGCTCAGGTGGGTGCAACTAATGGGAGTAGTCGCTGTCACAAAGGCAGCTCAGGTGGGTCCAACTACGGGAATAGTCGCTGTCACAAAGGCAGCTCAGGTGGGTGCAACTAATGGGAATAGTCGCTGTCACAAAGGCAGCTCAGGTGGGTGCAACTAATTGGTATAGTCGCTGTCACAAAGGCAGCTCAGGTGGGTGCAACTAATGGGAATAGTCGCTGTCACAAAGGCAGCTCAGGTGGGTGCAACTAATTGGAATAGTCGCTGTCACAAAGGCAGCTCAGGTGGGTCCAACTACGGGAATAGTCGCTGTCACAAAGGCAGCTCAGGTGGGTTCAACTACGGGAATAGTCGCTGTCACAAAGGCAGCTCAGGTGGGTGCAACTACGGGAATAGTCGCTGTCACAAAGGCAGCTCAGGTGGGTGCAACTAATTGGAATAGTCGCTGTCACAAAGGCAGCTCAGGTGGGTCCAACTACGGGAATAGTCGCTGTCACAAAGGCAGCTCAGGTGGGTCCAACTACGGGAATAGTCGCTGTCACAAAGGCAGCTCAGGTGGGTCCAACTACGGGAATAGTCGCTGTCACAAAGGCAGCTCAGGTGGGTCCAACTACGGGAATAGTCGCTGTCACAAAGGCAGCTCAGGTGGGTCCAACTACGGGAATAGTCGCTGTCACAAAGGCAGCTCAGGTGGGTCCAACTACGGGAATAGTCGCTGTCACAAAGGCAGCTCAGGTGGGTCCAACTAATGGGAATAGTCGCTGTCACAAAGGCAGCTCAGGTGGGTCCAACTACGGGAATAGTCGCTGTCACAAAGGCAGCTCAGGTGGGTCCAACTACGGGAATAGTCGCTGTCACAAAGGCAGCTCAGGTGGGTCCAACTATGGGAATAGTCGCTGTCACAAAGGCAGCTCAGGTGGGTGCAACTAATGGGAATAGTCGCTGTCACAAAGGCAGCTCAGGTGGGTCCAACTACGGGAATAGTCGCTGTCACAAAGGCAGCTCAGGTGGGTGCAACTAATGGGAATAGTCGCTGTCACAAAGGCAGCTCAGGTGGGTCCAACTACGGGAATAGTCGCTGTCACAAAGGCAGCTCAGGTGGGTTCAACTATGGGAATAGTCGCTGTCACAAAGGCAGCTCAGGTGGGTGCAACTAATGGGAATAGTCGCTGTCACAAAGGCAGCTCAGGTGGGTCCAACTAATGGGAATAGTCGCTGTCACAAAGGCAGCTCAGGTGGGTCCAACTAATTGGAATAGTCGCTGTCACAAAGGCAGCTCAGGTGGGTCCAACTACGGGAATAGTCGCTGTCACAAAGGCAGCTCAGGTGGGTTCAACTACGGGAATAGTCGCTGTCACAAAGGCAGCTCAGGTGGGTGCAACTACGGGAATAGTCGCTGTCACAAAGGCAGCTCAGGTGGGTCCAACTACGGGAATAGTCGCTGTCACAAAGGCAGCTCAGGTGGGTGCAACTACGGGAATAGTCGCTGTCACAAAGGCAGCTCAGGTGGGTTCAACTATGGGAATAGTCGCTGTCACAAAGGCAGCTCAGGTGGGTGCAACTACGGGAATAGTCGCTGTCACAAAGGCAGCTCAGGTGGGTCCAACTACGGGAATAGTCGCTGTCACAAAGGCAGCTCAGGTGGGTGCAACTACGGGAATAGTCGCTGTCACAAAGGCAGCTCAGGTGGGTCCAACTACGGGAATAGTCGCTGTCACAAAGGCAGCTCAGGTGGGTGCAACTAATTGGAATAGTCGCTGTCACAAAGGCAGCTCAGGTGGGTCCAACTAATTGGAATAGTCGCTGTCACAAAGGCAGCTCAGGTGGGTCCAACTACGGGAATAGTCGCTGTCACAAAGGCAGCTCAGGTGGGTCCAACTACGGGAATAGTCGCTGTCACAAAGGCAGCTCAGGTGGGTCCAACTACGGGAATAGTCGCTGTCACAAAGGCAGCTCAGGTGGGTTCAACTATGGGAATAGTCGCTGTCACAAAGGCAGCTCAGGTGGGTGCAACTAATTGGAATAGTCGCTGTCACAAAGGCAGCTCAGGTGGGTCCAACTACGGGAATAGTCGCTGTCACAAAGGCAGCTCAGGTGGGTCCAACTACGGGAATAGTCGCTGTCACAAAGGCAGCTCAGGTGGGTCCAACTACGGGAATAGTCGCTGTCACAAAGGCAGCTCAGGTGGGTGCAACTACGGGAATAGTCGCTGTCACAAAGGCAGCTCAGGTGGGTGCAACTACGGGAATAGTCGCTGTCACAAAGGCAGCTCAGGTGGGTGCAACTAATGGGAATAGTCGCTGTCACAAAGGCAGCTCAGGTGGGTCCAACTAATTGGAATAGTCGCTGTCACAAAGGCAGCTCAGGTGGGTCCAACTACGGGAATAGTCGCTGTCACAAAGGCAGCTCAGGTGGGTCCAACTACGGGAATAGTCGCTGTCACAAAGGCAGCTCAGGTGGGTCCAACTACGGGAATAGTCGCTGTCACAAAGGCAGCTCAGGTGGGTTCAACTATGGGAATAGTCGCTGTCACAAAGGCAGCTCAGGTGGGTGCAACTAATGGGAATAGTCGCTGTCACAAAGGCAGCTCAGGTGGGTGCAACTAATTGGAATAGTCGCTGTCACAAAGGCAGCTCAGGTGGGTCCAACTACGGGAATAGTCGCTGTCACAAAGGCAGCTCAGGTGGGTTCAACTATGGGAATAGTCGCTGTCACAAAGGCAGCTCAGGTGGGTGCAACTAATGGGAATAGTCGCTGTCACAAAGGCAGCTCAGGTGGGTCCAACTAATGGGAATAGTCGCTGTCACAAAGGCAGCTCAGGTGGGTCCAACTAATTGGAATAGTCGCTGTCACAAAGGCAGCTCAGGTGGGTCCAACTACGGGAATAGTCGCTGTCACAAAGGCAGCTCAGGTGGGTTCAACTACGGGAATAGTCGCTGTCACAAAGGCAGCTCAGGTGGGTGCAACTACGGGAATAGTCGCTGTCACAAAGGCAGCTCAGGTGGGTCCAACTACGGGAATAGTCGCTGTCACAAAGGCAGCTCAGGTGGGTGCAACTACGGGAATAGTCGCTGTCACAAAGGCAGCTCAGGTGGGTTCAACTATGGGAATAGTCGCTGTCACAAAGGCAGCTCAGGTGGGTGCAACTACGGGAATAGTCGCTGTCACAAAGGCAGCTCAGGTGGGTTCAACTACGGGAATAGTCGCTGTCACAAAGGCAGCTCAGGTGGGTGCAACTACGGGAATAGTCGCTGTCACAAAGGCAGCTCAGGTGGGTCCAACTACGGGAATAGTCGCTGTCACAAAGGCAGCTCAGGTGGGTGCAACTAATTGGAATAGTCGCTGTCACAAAGGCAGCTCAGGTGGGTCCAACTAATTGGAATAGTCGCTGTCACAAAGGCAGCTCAGGTGGGTCCAACTACGGGAATAGTCGCTGTCACAAAGGCAGCTCAGGTGGGTCCAACTACGGGAATAGTCGCTGTCACAAAGGCAGCTCAGGTGGGTCCAACTACGGGAATAGTCGCTGTCACAAAGGCAGCTCAGGTGGGTTCAACTATGGGAATAGTCGCTGTCACAAAGGCAGCTCAGGTGGGTGCAACTAATTGGAATAGTCGCTGTCACAAAGGCAGCTC
Source organism: Nemertoderma westbladi (assembly GCA_032718475.1). NCBI lineage: Eukaryota > Metazoa > Xenacoelomorpha > Nemertodermatida > Nemertodermatidae > Nemertoderma > Nemertoderma westbladi. Next base: position 169,241 of record JAUCBJ010009132.1, on the reverse strand, counting down.
AGGTGGGTCCAACTACGGGAATAGTCGCTGTCACAAAGGCAGCTCAGGTGGGTCCAACTACGGGAATAGTCGCTGTCACAAAGGCAGCTCAGGTGGGTCCAACTACGGGAATAGTCGCTGTCACAAAGGCAGCTCAGGTGGGTGCAACTACGGGAATAGTCGCTGTCACAAAGGCAGCTCAGGTGGGTGCAACTACGGGAATAGTCGCTGTCACAAAGGCAGCTCAGGTGGGTGCAACTAATTGGAATAGTCGCTGTCACAAAGGCAGCTCAGGTGGGTCCAACTAATTGGAATAGTCGCTGTCACAAAGGCAGCTCAGGTGGGTCCAACTACGGGAATAGTCGCTGTCACAAAGGCAGCTCAGGTGGGTCCAACTACGGGAATAGTCGCTGTCACAAAGGCAGCTCAGGTGGGTCCAACTACGGGAATAGTCGCTGTCACAAAGGCAGCTCAGGTGGGTTCAACTATGGGAATAGTCGCTGTCACAAAGGCAGCTCAGGTGGGTGCAACTAATTGGAATAGTCGCTGTCACAAAGGCAGCTCAGGTGGGTGCAACTAATTGGAATAGTCGCTGTCACAAAGGCAGCTCAGGTGGGTCCAACTACGGGAATAGTCGCTGTCACAAAGGCAGCTCAGGTGGGTCCAACTACGGGAATAGTCGCTGTCACAAAGGCAGCTCAGGTGGGTGCAACTACGGGAATAGTCGCTGTCACAAAGGCAGCTCAGGTGGGTGCAACTACGGGAATAGTCGCTGTCACAAAGGCAGCTCAGGTGGGTGCAACTAATTGGAATAGTCGCTGTCACAAAGGCAGCTCAGGTGGGTGCAACTAATTGGAATAGTCGCTGTCACAAAGGCAGCTCAGGTGGGTCCAACTAATTGGAATAGTCGCTGTCACAAAGGCAGCTCAGGTGGGTCCAACTACGGGAATAGTCGCTGTCACAAAGGCAGCTCAGGTGGGTCCAACTACGGGAATAGTCGCTGTCACAAAGGCAGCTCAGGTGGGTCCAACTACGGGAATAGTCGCTGTCACAAAGGCAGCTCAGGTGGGTTCAACTATGGGAATAGTTGCTGTCACAAAGGCAGCTCAGGTGGGTGCAACTAATTGGAATAGTCGCTGTCACAAAGGCAGCTCAGGTGGGTCCAACTACGGGAATAGTCGCTGTCACAAAGGCAGCTCAGGTGGGTTCAACTACGGGAATAGTCGCTGTCACAAAGGCAGCTCAGGTGGGTGCAACTAATTGGAATAGTCGCTGTCACAAAGGCAGCTCAGGTGGGTCCAACTACGGGAATAGTCGCTGTCACAAAGGCAGCTCAGGTGGGTCCAACTACGGGAATAGTCGCTGTCACAAAGGCAGCTCAGGTGGGTGCAACTACGGGAATAGTCGCTGTCACAAAGGCAGCTCAGGTGGGTGCAACTACGGGAATAGTCGCTGTCACAAAGGCAGCTCAGGTGGGTGCAACTAATTGGAATAGTCGCTGTCACAAAGGCAGCTCAGGTGGGTCCAACTACGGGAATAGTCGCTGTCACAAAGGCAGCTCAGGTGGGTCCAACTAATTGGAATAGTCGCTGTCACAAAGGCAGCTCAGGTGGGTCCAACTACGGGAATAGTCGCTGTCACAAAGGCAGCTCAGGTGGGTCCAACTACGGGAATAGTCGCTGTCACAAAGGCAGCTCAGGTGGGTGCAACTACGGGAATAGTCGCTGTCACAAAGGCAGCTCAGGTGGGTGCAACTAATTGGAATAGTCGCTGTCACAAAGGCAGCTCAGGTGGGTCCAACTACGGGAATAGTCGCTGTCACAAAGGCAGCTCAGGTGGGTTCAACTATGGGAATAGTCGCTGTCACAAAGGCAGCTCAGGTGGGTGCAACTACGGGAATAGTCGCTGTCACAAAGGCAGCTCAGGTGGGTGCAACTACGGGAATAGTCGCTGTCACAAAGGCAGCTCAGGTGGGTGCAACTAATTGGAATAGTCGCTGTCACAAAGGCAGCTCAGGTGGGTCCAACTACGGGAATAGTCGCTGTCACAAAGGCAGCTCAGGTGGGTGCAACTAATTGGAATAGTCGCTGTCACAAAGGCAGCTCAGGTGGGTGCAACTAATGGGAATAGTCGCTGTCACAAAGGCAGCTCAGGTGGGTGCAACTAATTGGAATAGTCGCTGTCACAAAGGCAGCTCAGGTGGGTGCAACTAATGGGAATAGTCGCTGTCACAAAGGCAGCTCAGGTGGGTGCAACTAATGGGAATAGTCGCTGTCACAAAGGCAGCTCAGGTGGGTCCAACTACGGGAATAGTCGCTGTCACAAAGGCAGCTCAGGTGGGTTCAACTATGGGAATAGTTGCTGTCACAAAGGCAGCTCAGGTGGGTGCAACTACGGGAATAGTCGCTGTCACAAAGGCAGCTCAGGTGGGTGCAACTACGGGAATAGTCGCTGTCACAAAGGCAGCTCAGGTGGGTGCAACTAATTGGAATAGTCGCTGTCACAAAGGCAGCTCAGGTGGGTCCAACTACGGGAATAGTCGCTGTCACAAAGGCAGCTCAGGTGGGTGCAACTACGGGAATAGTCGCTGTCACAAAGGCAGCTCAGGTGGGTCCAACTACGGGAATAGTCGCTGTCACAAAGGCAGCTCAGGTGGGTGCAACTATGGGAATAGTCGCTGTCACAAAGGCAGCTCAGGTGGGTGCAACTAATGGGAATAGTCGCTGTCACAAAGGCAGCTCAGGTGGGTGCAACTAATTGGAATAGTCGCTGTCACAAAGGCAGCTCAGGTGGGTCCAACTATGGGAATAGTCGCTGTCACAAAGGCAGCTCAGGTGGGTGCAACTAATGGGAATAGTCGCTGTCACAAAGGCAGCTCAGGTGGGTCCAACTACGGGAATAGTCGCTGTCACAAAGGCAGCTCAGGTGGGTCCAACTACGGGAATAGTCGCTGTCACAAAGGCAGCTCAGGTGGGTGCAACTACGGGAATAGTCGCTGTCACAAAGGCAGCTCAGGTGGGTCCAACTACGGGAATAGTCGCTGTCACAAAGGCAGCTCAGGTGGGTCCAACTACGGGAATAGTCGCTGTCACAAAGGCAGCTCAGGTGGGTTCAACTACGGGAATAGTCGCTGTCACAAAGGCAGCTCAGGTGGGTGCAACTACGGGAATAGTCGCTGTCACAAAGGCAGCTCAGGTGGGTCCAACTAATGGGAATAGTCGCTGTCACAAAGGCAGCTCAGGTGGGTGCAACTAATGGGAATAGTCGCTGTCACAAAGGCAGCTCAGGTGGGTCCAACTACGGGAATAGTCGCTGTCACAAAGGCAGCTCAGGTGGGTTCAACTACGGGAATAGTCGCTGTCACAAAGGCAGCTCAGGTGGGTGCAACTACGGGAATAGTCGCTGTCACAAAGGCAGCTCAGGTGGGTCCAACTACGGGAATAGTCGCTGTCACAAAGGCAGCTCAGGTGGGTGCAACTAATGGGAATAGTCGCTGTCACAAAGGCAGCTCAGGTGGGTCCAACTAATGGGAATAGTCGCTGTCACAAAGGCAGCTCAGGTGGGTCCAACTACGGGAATAGTCGCTGTCACAAAGGCAGCTCAGGTGGGTCCAACTACGGGAATAGTCGCTGTCACAAAGGCAGCTCAGGTGGGTGCAACTAACGGGAATAGTCGCTGTCACAAAGGCAGCTCAGGTGGGTCCAACTACGGGAATAGTCGCTGTCACAAAGGCAGCTCAGGTGGGTCCAACTAATGGGAATAGTCGCTGTCACAAAGGCAGCTCAGGTGGGTGCAACTACGGGAATAGTCGCTGTCACAAAGGCAGCTCAGGTGGGTCCAACTACGGGAGTAGTCGCTGTCACAAAGGCAGCTCAGGTGGGTCCAACTACTGGGAATAGTCGCTGTCACAAAGGCAGCTCAGGTGGGTGCAACTACGGGAATAGTCGCTGTCACAAAGGCAGCTCAGGTGGGTCCAACTACGGGAATAGTCGCTGTCACAAAGGCAGCTCAGGTGGGTCCAACTAATGGGAATAGTCGCTGTCACAAAGGCAGCTCAGGTGGGTCCAACTATGGGAATAGTCGCTGTCACAAAGGCAGCTCAGGTGGGTGCAACTACGGGGAGTAGTCGCTGTCACAAAGGCAGCTCAGGTGGGTGCAACTACGGGAATAGTCGCTGTCACAAAGGCAGCTCAGGTGGGTGCAACTAATGGGAATAGTCGCTGTCACAAAGGCAGCTCAGGTGGGTCCAACTACGGGAATAGTCGCTGTCACAAAGGCAGCTCAGGTGGGTCCAACTACGGGAATAGTCGCTGTCACAAAGGCAGCTCAGGTGGGTGCAACTACGGGAATAGTCGCTGTCACAAAGGCAGCTCAGGTGGGTGCAACTACGGGAATAGTCGCTGTCACAAAGGCAGCTCAGGTGGGTGCAACTAATAGGAATAGTCGCTGTCACAAAGGCAGCTCAGGTGGGTCCAACTACGGGAATAGTCGCTGTCACAAAGGCAGCTCAGGTGGGTGCAACTAATGGGAATAGTCGCTGTCACAAAGGCAGCTCAGGTGGGTGCAACTACGGGAATAGTCGCTGTCACAAAGGCAGCTCAGGTGGGTGCAACTAATGGGAATAGTCGCTGTCACAAAGGCAGCTCAGGTGGGTCCAACTACGGGAGTAGTAGCTGTCACAAAGGCAGCTCAGGTGGGTGCAACTAATGGGAATAGTCGCTGTCACAAAGGCAGCTCAGGTGGGTGCAACTACGGGAATAGTCGCTGTCACAAAGGCAGCTCAGGTGGGTGCAACTAATAGGAATAGTCGCTGTCACAAAGGCAGCTCAGGTGGGTCCAACTACGGGAATAGTCGCTGTCACAAAGGCAGCTCAGGTGGGTGCAACTAATGGGAGTAGTCGCTGTCACAAAGGCAGCTCAGGTGGGTACAACTACGGGAATAATCGCTGTCACAAAGGCAGCTCAGGTGGGTGCAACTAATAGGAATACTCGCTGTCACAAAGGCAGCTCAGGTGGGTGCAACTACGGGAATAGTCGCTGTCACAAAGGCAGCTCAGGTGGGTGCAACTAATAGGAATACTCGCTGTCACAAAGGCAGCTCAGGTGGGTACAACTACGGGAATAATCGCTGTCACAAAGGCAGCTCAGGTGGGTCCAACTACGGGAATAGTCGCTGTCACAAAGGCAGCTCAGGTGGGTGCAACTAATGGGAATACTCGCTGTCACAAAGGCAGCTCAGGTGGGTGCAACTACGGGAATAATCGCTGTCACAAAGGCAGCTCAGGTGGGTCCAACTAACATTCAAATATTTTACTCAATTATAACTTTAAATCATTATTTGATACCATGACGCATTCAGATATATAATATGAATAAAAATTCATCCCTCTCCGGGGGAAATTCGACGCGAATAACAGCTGATTACTCTCAAAAATAAAACTGTAACATGTTTTATTGTGTTTAGTATATTGTTTTGGTTAAAATAACGTACCCCCCCACCCCCCCCCCCCCCCCCCCCTGTCTTGACGTATTATACATTATTAGAATAATAATTACATTTGTTTATTGAATGGGAGAATATTTTAGGCTCGTTAAGCCAAGGAATGCCTGTTCACCACCATGGGTGATCTTCCACAGTAAACCCTTCCACTCTGTTTCCCAGGTTGCCTTGGTTCCCATTTATCGACCAGTCAAGGATGAATGGAAGCTAGGGTTGGGCTGGGCTGCAGCATTTAAAGCACTGTGACCAAAGAGTGTTGCCCCATCCAGGGATCGAACCAGGGCTTCCTAATTGGAAACCCAGGAAGGTCACCACTACACCAAGCTGCTGTTTGTGTTGTGTACATTTGTGTATTAAAACTGAATTCGCCCCTCTAAGCTTGATGAAAAAGTTATTATTTGTGAAATAACATTATTTCCAATATTTTCACATATATTTATATAATTATGATACGCACGCTACGTAGTACAGATTGCATTAATTAAGTAGGAAGAAATACTATTTACAAAACAAATCCGCCATCCCGCATCCGCTGTTATTACATTTTATAAATTATCAGTATAATTTAAATAATCAAACTACAAATCGTATTTAATTCAAACAACCTAGACCGTAAATCGAAAGAAAAATCTAACTCAAATATAAACACTGCAAACAGATTCGTCGTATCATTATTTGGACCTTCTATTCAAACAACTCTCAACAATAGGGTCAGAGTAAAACGCGGATCCGTATCCGGATTCTACATTTAACATTGTCCCTACGGAAGTCGATTTTTTTTACATTTTTATAAATCCCAAAAATAAAACTATAACCTGTTCTATTGACTTTATATAGGTCCGTATAGGCGTATAGGTCCGGTCTAACATTCATTTACCCGCGTTCGCGTATAGGTCCGGTCTAACATCCACTACCCGCGTTCGCGTATAGGTCCGGTCTAACATTCATTACCCGCGTTCGCGTATAGGTCCGGTCTAACATTCATTACCCGCGTTCGCGTATTGGTCCGGTCTAACATTCATTACCCGCGTTCGCGTATAGGTCCGGTCTAACATTCATTACCCGCGTTCGCGTATAGGTCCGGTCTAACATTCATTACCCGCGTTCGCGTATAGGTCCGGTCTAACATTCATTACCCGCGTTCGCGTATAGGTCCGGTCTAACATTCATTACCCGCGTTCGCGTATAGGTCCGGTCTAACATTCATTACCCGCGTTCGCGTATAGGTCCGGTCTAACATTCATTACCCGCGTTCGCGTATAGGTCCGATCTAACATTCATTACCCGCGTTCGCGTATAGGTCCGGTCTAACATTCATTACCCGCGTTCGCGTATAGGTCCGGTCTAACATTCATTACCCGCGTTCGCGTATAGGTCCGGTCTAACATTCATTACCCGCGTTCGCGTATAGGTCCGGTCTAACATTCATTACCCGCGTTCGCGTATAGGTCCGGTCTAACATTCATTACCCGCGTTCGCGTATAGGTCCGGTCTAACATTCATTACCCGCATTCGCGTATAGGTCCGGTCTAACATTCATTACCCGCGTTCGCGTATAGGTCCGGTCTAACATTCATTACCCGCGTTCGCGTATAGGTCCGGTCTAACATTCATTACCCGCGTTCGCGTATTGGTCCGGTCTAACATTCATTACCCGCGTTCGCGTATAGGTCCGGTCTAACATTCATTACCCGCGTTCGCGTATAGGTCCGGTCTAACATTCATTACCCGCGTTCGCGTATAGGTCCGGTCTAACATTCATTACCCGCGTTCGCGTATAGGTCCGGTCTAACATTCATTACCCGCGTTCGCGTATAGGTCCGATCTAACATTCATTACCCGCGTTCGCGTATAGGTCCGGTCTAACATTCATTACCCGCGTTCGCGTATAGGTCCGGTCTAACATTCATTACCCGCGTTCGCGTATAGGTCCGGTCTAACATTCATTACCCGCGTTCGCGTATAGGTCCGGTCTAACATTCATTACCCGCGTTCGCGTATAGGTCCGGTCTAACATTCATTACCCGCGTTCGCGTATAGGTCCGGTCTAACATTCATTACCCGCGTATAGGTCCGGTCTAACATTCATTACCCGCGTTCGCGTATAGGTCCGATCTAACATTCATTACCCGCGTTCGCGTATAGGTCCGATCTAACATTCATTACCCGCGTTCGCGTATAGGTCCGGTCTAACATCCATTACCCGCGTTCGCGTATTGGTCCGGTCTAACATTCATTACCCGCGTTCGCGTATAGGTCCGGTCTAACATTCATTACCCGCGTTCGCGTATAGGTCCGATCTAACATTCATTACCCGCGTTCGCGTATAGGTCCGGTCTAACATTCATTACCCGCGTTCGCGTATAGGTCCGGTCTAACATTCATTACCCGCGTTTAAATAGTTACTCATTTTTTTTCAATCGTTGGAAACTTTTAAATACAAAGTTAGCGGGCACTGGTAGTTTTTTCTATAAAAATAGCGTTAAACCAGAGTAAGGATTTGTAAAACCATTATAAAAAGTGAAGTTTAAATAATTCATTGTTTGTTTGTGTACGAATTCTGCCAAGCGCCCTGCATTCTCCATACAGAGAACGCGTAACTAAGTCTCTCCTGAGCGATGTAGTTGCAACTTGGCGCGTTTGTAACTCGCGCTAACGGCTCGCAGACCGCTGCGCTCTCGCTCGAGAGAACCTGACAGAGGAAGTCGATGTACCGGGAAGCGAGTTTGAGGGTCTGAATCTTGCTGAGTTTATCCGAGGGGAGTGTTGGTATAATCTTTCGTAGGGAAGTAAACCCGTCGTTGAGACTTTGCGTTCGTTGTCTCTCCCGCACGTTGGCGAGAACTCGTTGAGTCTGCATCTCGTCCGCCGTCTGTTGGGCTCGGCGTCTAGCGCGGTGTGTTTCGTCGGCGTCAATCGGTGAGCAGTTGCGACGCTTCGTTCCCCTGGAAACAGTACGATTTAGCTGTGAATTTTCAGTGAATGACAAGGAAATGTAATGATTATTTTAAAGTCATTCATTTAAATTGTTATTAAAAAGTTAATCTGTTTGAAAGTTCATCTATTTAAAAGATAATCTGTTTAATCAAGTTTTTACGTCACTAAAAATTTGCGAAAAACTTGAAATGTTCCTAGATGGTTTCTGTTACAAATGTTCCCGTAATTATTTTCAACGTCATAAAACATACTTTTACTTTATTTACAATTTTTCCAATTATAAATAAGCGCCTCAAATAAATTAATCAAATTCAAATACACCTAAATTTCCGAGACAAGGGGTAAACTGGACGCAAATCCCATCTTGGCGAATTAATATCCCGCCTCAATGTTAAATACTCAATTTAGGGAAAGGAGCAGGTTACAGTGGCACGTTATTTTTACCAAAGCAATAAACGAATCACAATAGAACAGGTTACAATTTTATGATTTTCAATTTTCAACTGTTAATTGCGTCGAATTTCCCCTGGAGATGGATGAATTTTTATTGATTCCAGTTTTCCCCCCTATCTGGAGCTGAGAAGCTTACAGTGGTATGTTATATCGCCCATCTGAAGTATACCACGATTTAACTTTTCGGTCGACTTTTTATTGGAATTTTATATATGAAGATTTTTTATTTTTTTTAAAATTTATCTTTATTAAGTGTTTTTTAGCGCTTATTTCTGCTTATTATTATTAACTGCTAACAATTATACTGAATTTCAATAGTTCAATAGCGGTAACAAATAATATTCATATAATATTACATAGAAAAGTTTGCGAAATTAATTTAATGTATCTTACCTATTTTGGTTTCTCGCGAAATATTCATTTTTGATAAACTCAGCGATATTGTTGGTTTCGCAGTGTTTAGCGGGGTTGGGTTTCCTAATGATGTCGCCTTCGGACTCCAACAGATGTAATGACAAAGGAGAGTTAGGGAATAACTCCGTCTCTATCTCTTCCGATGTTGTTAACATTCTAGACATTGTAGATGACATTGCAGATAGCACCAATCACAGTGTTTAAATCTTCGATTTAATTAGAAAACAAATTAAATAACAATTAAAATATTTGTTAATCTTAACAATTAAATATTATTCCAAACAAATATACAAAGGCAGAGATCTCACTAGTAATGACACCAAACTAAATCACATAGGAACTTTATAAATTTACTAGACGTTGTGTCGCCAATATATTGGTTTCCAGCCTATATGGCGTCTATAAGGCTCTTTTTGACTGGGTTGGGGTGTGTTTAGCTGCCAGGATGTCTGGGAAAGTTTGGCTTCACTATACCTAATAGCTGGCGGGTCAGTCCCCCTACCAAGCAGGGAAGTGTAGTAGAGGCAACAAGGTAGGATACTATAATACTAATAGTCCTCTACCATTGGTTGGGGGTAAATGCCAAACTGTCTGGGTTTTAGTGTATAATATCTATAATGCATTCTATTAGCAATGCTTTTTGTAGGTAAACATTCTACTTACTAACTTGTATTCCTATATATCCTCTAGAGGTGTCCTGCTGTGACATTTACACAGAGAATAAGGGTGATTCATTGTATTTACCAGAGGCCGTTTGAAATTACCAGGAATAATTTACACCTGGCTGGAACTAAACTGCGACACATTAGGCCACCTCTTAGAACTTACAGGGTCAGCAATTATTAATAACAACTGAAGTATTATAGTAACTTGAACAGTATTATACTATATATACGGGATTTGTTGAATCCGTCTTACTCACATTAATACAGAATGATATTGCGGAAAATTCACATATATTTGTAGATAGTAAATTAATATTATCTTCTGTGTGGTGGTATCTGCGTATTAACAATGTTAATTATCAATTATTAAGGGACATGAGCTGAGGAGACAGGGGGGGGGGAGGGGGAACTCGACGCAAAACCCGCCTTGGCGAATTAATATCCCGCCTCAATGTTAAATTCTCAATTAAGGGAAAGGAGCAGGTTACAGTGGCACGTTATTTTAACCAAAACAATAAACTAAACACAATAGAACAGGCTACTGTTTTATTTTTGAGAGTAATCAGCTGTTATTTGCGTCGAATTTCCCCTGGAGAGGGATGCATTATTATTGCGTCCAGTTTTCCCCCCTATCTGGAGCTGAGAAGCTTACAGTGGCATGTTATATCGCCCATCTGAAGTATACCAGGATTTCACTTTTCGGTCGACTTTTTATTGGAATTTTATATATGAAGATTTTTTATTTTTTTTAATTTATCTTTATTAAGTGTTTTTTAGCGCTTATTTCTGTCTTATATAACTTGTACATACTGTATACTAAATCGTTTATTGTTTTGGTTAGATTCATCCCTTCTGTAACCTGTGTTTTTGGTGAAAACCAGGTATTCTTCACATGGGGGTAACAGCAAAGTGAAATATAACGGCAGAAAGTCTCATATTCTTCACATGGGCCTGTTATATTATATAAACAAAATGATAGTTGAGAAATGATTCTTAAATTGATAAACTTTGTTTGATTGTTCCCCTCCCTATTACATGGAGAGGGGATCCTTTCTCACTTTTTCTTTCTTTTTTTTGCGCAAAGGATTCCCAAATGCGGCCATTTCACTCGCGGCAATTATTATAATTTTTAAATAATGAATTCCTATTTTTGCATTATATACAGGGCCTAAGGTAGTAAATAGACTCGTTAACTTTATGCAACAATAATTTATACAGTGTATTCTCGCACTCAGTTCTATTATTTTATCGGTTACGAGCTCTATCAGACACTTTGTCACAAATTTACTCTTATCTTCTCTATCTCTTTATCTCCTCTTCTCTTTTCGTCTTCAATGTAAGCAAAAGCAAAGCTTAAAAAATAAAGATAAATCATTGTAGTAGCTACAATTTAGGTTTAAATATAATCTTAGGTGGTTCTCGTTTATTGTCTCAATATGTAATTACTTTATATATGACAATATATATGGACTGGGTCTTAATCCCTGAGTAAAGTAAAAATAAAAATAAAAAAAAAGTCGGTGTGTTTACACCGACTTTTTTTTATTTTTCTTCTTTTGGTTGTAGACTGTCTAATTGCACGTTACAGATTGCACCGCTAAGAGGCGTAAGAAACGTCAACAAGAAGGCGGTGAATCTACCATTGAAATATCTCGAGTCAAAGATTCCATTGCTGATGACGTCACGGAAATGCGATCTACCATGGGGAGCCTTCAAACGATTGATGTGATCAAAGGTGATGACGACCAAGGATCGGCCTTTTTAGAAGGTTTGTAAAAATATTTATGATTCCTTCCACATAAATAGTTAGTCAAAACTTAGACATAAATGGGTCGAAGGCTTCACAGTTGTGTGAAAATTAACACACCACAATAACCATAACATTGCTTTTACAATAGACAGAATCAGATTTAATGACACTTATTTTATGGAATGTCTGTGGTGGTCGTTGGTTTTCAATTTCGCTAATAACTCGAAACGAACTTAAACCACAAAACATACACTATTGTAATGCAAGTGTTTTGGCAATAAAAATTTATTTCTGGTTTCGCTTTCAGCTTTAAATATACGAATTGAAATATTACACATTAGCCTGTTGTGTAGTGCGATGAATGTTAAGCCAAAAAACAAGCTTGTTATTTTTATTACAGACATAAGACGAAAAACTAGTTAATTTTGATAGAATGGGTGAAGCGTTAGAATACGTTGAGCAATAACGTACAATTAATTACAGTTACTTATCCCATGTTCCGGATTATAATGGATTAATTGGACCCCCCCGCACATTCTTTTACAAAAGAGTTTTGAGATTGCATTAACTGAAACAGATAGTAATAGAATAAAAATAATGCATTGTTGCCAAGCAACATATGATATAAAGATAATTTTCCCGAATTATGTGTAGGCCTAATTGCAATGTTGCTAAAATTACAGAATACAGTAGGTGTTTTCATTATCATCAAGCAAGGTGTACTAGAACTACATGTCAACAAGGAAGCACTTATAATTTTTTCGGTAATTATTGTCATTTCTCTGACATTGTTAATCACCATGACCCGTAATATAGTATTATTTTCTGATGACACGGACCCCCCCCCCCCCCCCCCCCAATTTTTCTACAAAATCTTTATCATATTGCTTGAAATTTGAAACACAACTAGTTCAACTCACCGTGGTTGTTACCATGAAGCCGGAATTTTCTATTTTGCATCAATAATTTTTTTTAAAGTGTCTTTTCCCGAACTCGCAACCTCAGTGTCGTGGCAATTCTTCACATTAGTCGGAAAATTAAGAGAAAGCTTGCGGAATAAGGATTCCAAATATGTAACAATATCTGAATTTCGTTGAGAAACAGCTGAGATATAGGCGTTCAAAGATTGCAACAATTATTGTTCGCTGCAGGCCATTTATTCTATTTAATAAATACACAAATGTTCTGGAACATTTTGTTTATGTATGATTAGCTACTGTACGCAGTATATATATTGGATAGGCATACCGCTGTTGCCTACCAACTCATAAAATAAATAACACGTTCTAGAATTTGTGTTTATTAAATAGAATAAATGGCTTGCAATCGTTTAACGCCTTTATCTCAGCTGTTTCTCAACGAAATTCAAACATTGTTACAAATGTGGAATCCTTGCAACGCAAGCTTTCTAATATGATAAAAAATACGACTAATGTGAAGAATGGCGACGATACGGAGGGTACGATTTCGCAAAATACACTTTTTTAAAACGCTTTATAAAAATTTAAAGGCAAAATAGAAAATTCCGGCTTCATGGTAACAACCACGGTGAGTTGAACTAGTTGTGTTTCAAATTTCAAGCAATATGATAAAGATTTGAAGAAAAATCTGGGGGGGGGGGGGGGGCTGTCCATGTCATCAGAAAATGACACTATATTACGGGTCATGGTGTATAATAGTATTTATATTGTAGTACTGTAGTACTGTAGTACTGTAGTACTGTAGTACTGTAGTACTGTAGTACTGTAGTACTGTATAATAGTAGCTATGCATGACCGAGGTTCCCACTTTTTGATCAATTATTTGACCATAAGTTATATTGAGTTAATGGCTATTATCATGACGTTTAACTACTATCCTTGTCATAGTAGTGCCAATAGCTAAAGTAGCTAAAAATTGAACAAAATATATTAAATATATCATATATTATATTATATTAAATAAACATCAATTTTCCTACAATTTTTCTTTTACTATGGTGACAAGATTAACTTCAATCCAACTATAATAATAATAATAATTTATTTGATTTCATCATAAAGACTAATTATTACCTACACAAACTATTAATTATTAATACCTGCAATTACTTTATAGCACCACGAAAATAGTTATATTAATATTATTATTAATGGGTATTATCATATTGGTAATAAGTAAATAATGAAATTGATTTCCCTTATTATTACTGATTATTTATTTATATTAATACAATATTAATTTTCAGACCAAACGACGACAGCGATTGTTGCGGTGGCAGTTGGTGTGGCGGCTGTGGCGTCTGTATCTGCCGCCGCTATTGTTACATGTTTCAAGAGCGCTGCGTTACAAGCGAAGTTGGCGAGTCTCTTCAAATGCCTGTAATAGAAATAATCCAACAGTTATACGATGACATAGAAAGCATTAATTATTAGTTATTAATATTACAATAATATTTAATTACAGAGGTGACAACAGTATAATAAAATATGTTGTAATTCATTTACCAATCCCAATATACAAAAGAATAGAAAGTTACCGTAGTTACCGGTGAATTACAGTATATGTAAACTTGTCTTGTTGTAATTTACATGAATCAGATAAAAATGTGTTTAACTCGGCAGTTAATTGCTTTTTATGAATAGCCAGTGAAAATAACCCTGCGAACAAACCGAATGTTTCTCAACTCCATTTCTACAGCTCACAACTGCACCGCACAGTACCAACTCTATGTTTTCCAACATACAACATCAACTCTATGTTAACTTTATTGTCGCTTTAATCAGTTCTAATAGGTTGAAATCTGCTTATCTAAATTCTGGATTACACGTGGAAACTTTTTGAGCAACCAACTGAAGTTGCCAAACAAGTTGATCCGTTTAAACACGAAGTTACACTAAAATCGTTGCTACGTTTAAAAACTTTAACAAAACTTTTCGACAAGTTAAGTTGCCAGTTGCGCAAAAATTTGCCACGTATAAACCGGCTTAAGGAGGCCAGAATGTGAAATCTCACAAAGGCAAACGTCAACAATAACAGCCAAACTCATCAGGCCTCTAACATAAACCGCAACAGGCCGTATCAGAGTTCAATACGGCCTCCGAATATCTACATAAACCGCAACAGGCCGTATCAGAGTTCAATACGGCCTCCGAATATCTACATAAACCGCAACAGGCCGTATCAGAGTTCAATACGGCCTCCAAATATCTACATAAACCGCAACAGGCCGTATCAGAGTTCAATACGGCCTCCAAATATCTACATAAACCGCAACAGGCCGTATCAGAGTTCAATACGGCCTCCAAATATCTACATAAACCACAACAGGCCGTATCAGAGTTCAATACGGCCTCCAAATATCTACATAAACCGCAACAGGCCGTATCAGAGTTCAATACGGCCTCCAAATATCTACATAAACCGCAACAGGCCGTATCACAGTTCAATACGGCCTCCGAATATCTACATAAACCGCAACAGGCCGTATCAGAGTTCAATTCGGCCTCCAAATATCTACATAAACCGCAACAGGCCGTATCAGAGTTCAATACGGCCTCCAAATATCTACATAAACCGCAACAGGCCGTATCAGAGTTCAATACGGCCTCCAAATATCTACATAAACCGCAACAGGCCGTATCAGAGTTCAATACGGCCTCCAAATATCTACATAAACCGCAACAGGCCGTATCAGAGTTCAATACGGCCTCCGAATATCTACATAAACCGCAACAGGCCGTATCAGAGTTCAATACGGCCTCCGAATATCTACATAAACCGCAACAGGCTGTATCAGAGTTTAATACGGCCTCCGAATATCTACATAAACCGCAACAGGCCGTATCAGAGTTAAATACGGCCTCCAAATATCTACATAAACCGCAACAGGCTGTATCAGAGTTCAATACGGCCTCCGACAATATCTACATAAACCACAACAGGCCGTATCAGAGTTAAATACGGCCTCCAAATATCTACATAAACCGCAACAGGCCGTATCAGAGTTCAATACGGCCTCCAAATATCTACATAAACCGCAACAGGCCGTATCAGAGTTCAATACGGCCTCCGAATATCTACATAAACCGCAACAGGCCGTATCAGAGTTCAATACGGCCTCCAAATATCTACATAAACCGCAACAGGCCGTATCAGAGTTCAATACGGCCTCCAAATATCTACATAAACCGCAACAGGCCGTATCAGAGTTCAATACGGCCTCCGAATATCTCATATGTTATGTTGACATCACCTCACTCATTGAATGTTTTAAACTACCGTACCATAGGACACAGGAACATGCACACTACTTGAATGTGTATGTATAATGAATAACTAAAGCGGTGTACAAAAACTCTCATACGAAACATAGCAAAGCTACTGTATATAAATGTAATATACTAATGAACATGAACATTCAATAGTTGAAATGACATCTGTACAAAAATATCGTATCACAGTCTCTATTTATTCTACCTGCAATACCCAATATACACATACAGTACATACACACTACACACACATACAGCGTCGTATAAGTCATTGGTATACAACGTATATAACACTGCCATCACCAAGTTAATACCATATAAGGTAATAATTCCTGCTTGATTCGTCTCTGGCTACGACCATCGCAACTCATATATACCGAAGGAATATAAGTAACGCGGGTTTTTGCTCTATACATATATATAATAGGAACGCGATTAATACAGGGTAAATTTTCGTTGCTGTGTTATATATGTTGAAGAAGTGTAATTAATACAAGCATAGTAATAGGAATAATAACTTATTTTGGCAATACCACAAAAGGGTTTTTACAATATTACAGGGCCTTATTATTAACAACCGGGTTTTTGGCGATTATGGCTCATCCGCCCTATCTAAATCTTACCATATATGGTCATAATTTCAGGAATGGGACAAGTTCCTGTTTCGACTAATAATATATAACAACGGCCCTCCCTATACTAAAGTTCATAACGCAGTTGTCGTTAAACGCGAAATAGATTTCAGTAATTATTCATTGAGTTTTCTCTCTCTCCACTTCTTTCCAATATGGCCGATGATGATGTTGCCGCACTTGTTGTAGACAATGGTTCGGGAATGTGTAAGGCTGGGTTCGCTGGAGATGACGCCCCTAGAGCCGTGTTCCCTTCCATTGTGGGTCGACCGAGACATCAGGTAAATAAAGTAATACTTTATTTTGTATGTGGTGGTTTAAACGGATGTTATTTTATAATTATTGTTATATTAAAATTTTATTTTACAAAAAGAAAGTAGTTATTTTTATTCTTATTATTATTTAGTCTGCGGTAATTGATAAACAATATTATAAACTGTGGAATTTTCAATATTAATTTAATTGTAGGGTGTAATGGTTGGCATGGGTCAAAAAGATTGTTACGTTGGAGATGAGGCCCAGAGCAAACGTGGCATCCTAACATTGAAATACCCAATCGAGCACGGAGTTGTAACCAACTGGGACGATATGGAGAAGATCTGGCATCATACCTTCTACAACGAGCTCCGAGTTGCCCCGGAGGAACACCCTGTGCTGCTCACTGAGGCTCCTCTCAACCCCAAAGCGAACAGAGAGAAGATGACTCAAATCATGTTTGAAACATTCAATTCTCCAGCCATGTACGTCGCCATCCAGGCTGTGTTGTCACTCTACGCTTCCGGTAGGACAACAGGAATTGTACTCGACACAGGAGATGGTGTAACCCATACCGTTCCGATATATGAAGGTTATGCATTGCCGCACGCAATCTTGCGATTAGATCTTGCAGGTCGGGATCTCACTGACTACTTAATGAAGATCCTTACTGAGCGAGGTTATTCCTTCACGACAACAGCGGAGAGAGAAATCGTTAGGGACATCAAGGAGAAGCTCTGCTACGTCGCGTTGGACTTTGAGCAGGAGATGGGAACTGCAGCTTCCAGCTCCAGCTTAGAGAAGAGTTACGAACTACCCGATGGTCAAGTCATTACAATTGGTAACGAGCGTTTCAGATGCCCTGAGACGCTTTTCCAACCCTCATTTATCGGAATGGAATCTGCTGGAATTCATGAAACAACTTACAATTCGATCATGAAGTGCGATGTGGACATCAGGAAGGATCTTTACGCCAATTCCGTGTTGTCCGGCGGCACATCCATGTTCCCAGGAATAGCCGACCGAATGCAGAAGGAAATTTCAGCTCTGGCCCCGCCGACTATGAAAATTAAGATCATTGCTCCTCCAGAGAGGAAGTATTCCGTATGGATCGGTGGTTCTATTCTCGCTTCTCTATCCACCTTCCAACAGATGTGGATTAGCAAACAGGAGTATGATGAGTCCGGTCCATCTATAGTTCACAGGAAGTGCTTCTAAACATTTATTAACTTAACTCAATAAAACTCTAAAATTTAACTTGGTTTTTTTATTAGCAAAGTTTGATAATAAGTATTAATAATAATTAATTATTATCTGTGTGAATGTGAATATCAAATTTCTAGTTTGGTCTAAATAGAATTAATAATTTGCTTTCTATTTCGCTTGATAACTCTTTCGAATGTTTAAATACAGAATGCTGAACTCGCAGATCAATAAATAATTAATTTGCTGATTGATATTCTATATATTTGATATTAAATAATATCATGCATCTCTGGATGGCACTTTCACAAGAATGCTACGCCGGTTCACTGCATCAAGCACAATGCACACATCTCCAAACAGACACTGTATAATATTGGAGGTGTCCCATTGTTCCCTCCAAGCTTAAGACTTGAACAAAGCCGCATCCTCTTCACAGGACATTGCTTTCGCTGTGTGGACCTGCCTGTTCACAACCTTTTGTTTTGGCTGCCTCATGGAGAAAATAATGAAGGTGGACAGCCCATGACTTTCTTACGACGCTTCAAAAGGATACTATCCTTGAAGATGCGGATAATCTCGCGAAAATCATGGAGAAAGGGAGTTGTGGCGGTGCAATTTTGTCGACAAGCAGCCGAAGCCGGCATACCCGTAGAATTCTTAATGCATGCTGCATCACGGCAAGCCAATTTTAGATTTCTGGTGGCACTATTTTTTTTGTTAAGCCATTATAACATCTCAGTGTGCAGCTGCAATGCAGGCCGATTTTAGATAGATAGATAGTGGGAGTTAAGAGTCAGGCAGCCAGAATGCAGGGTATACAAACTCAAATATGTTGTCAACCTGTTAGAAAGTAGATTAGTTGTGGGCTTTTGCAATCCTATTGGTAATTATTTTATTTGCTTAGATTGATCTAGAATTATCTAATAAATTCAGTATGGTTGGTAATGATGTTTTCCTCGGATGATACTGGTCACATCAAAACTCAGCCCAAATCAATGAAGATGAAGTACCTCATTTCCTGGTTTCGCTTGTCTGGGTTTTTTTTTATCGGAGCAGGCCTACCTTTTGTCCACAACCTTTTGTTCGGCTGCCACAGGTCAGAATAACTTTTGTACAGATAGTCTTTTGTTCGGGTATCTTAAGCCGGTGAAGCCCTTTCTCGTGCTGGGGAAGCCTTTTCTCGTGCTTGGGAAGCCCTTTCTCGTGATCCAGTTACGGTCGCAGTTGTCCCTGGATGCCATGCCCGGGTGCTTCCACATGTTCCACAGTCGATATCGAAGACGAACTTCCTCAAATTAAAAGTTAATATCGATCGAACATCTTGTACCATGTGGTATCATCATTGATCTTGAAATCCACCTCACAAAGACTCGTTAAAACTACTTTATGGCTTTAATTGTGAGTATTATAGCCACGTTTGGTGGAATTTACAAGGAGCTATAATATAGCACCACCTGCAATACTAAACCACGCCAAGCTTTATAACTAATTCAAGCCAGGAAAATCCTTATTTTCTTATTTCGGAATAACAATAATAATAATTGTAATTTTGTTCACAACTCTTATATAATCCTAAGTTTGTATATTTTCCCAAACAATCCCAAATCTAGGCCGCCCTTGTTCGCATCAAATAAATTTGTTTGAAACGTTTCTAAATGAATTATTTTAAGCAACATTGGTCCCACCTTGGTTTGGTGGTTACATCCGTCAGGAAATTTGTTGAAATTCAACATGAATGTCGAAATGGGAGAGAAATAAAATTCAAAAATTTTCTGACCAAAAGGTCAAATTATTTAAACATATCTGATACAGAATTTCATGCTGAATCAGTGGCGGATTTCGGGGGGGGGGGGGGCATTGTGACATGCCCCCCACCCCCCCCCCCCCCCCCCCCCCTTGAAAAAATGTTGAAAGGGCCGGGGAGAAATTTCATTAAATACTGTAATATCTGTAAAATGCTACGAATTTACGGATTTGCCTTTCCAGCAAAGCAAAATATGTTAGTTAGCAGCCCGACCAGATATATTTCACATTGTCCCAGCCCAGGCATGGGTAGCCAAAGAAAGGTTAACTTAGCCAAATATAAGAAGACTCCATCTAAATGTTTTAACCCTTAGCCACATTACCACTAATACCCCCCCCCCCCCCCCCCCCCATCTCTACCATCGTAGTCTGTAAATATGGCCTTGGAACTTCGACATAATGGAAGCAAGGGGGAGCCTAATTTACCACATCAGGAGTGCGCCTCATTGTTACGGCTGTTCAGCACTGTGGGTACATTGTACACGTTCGTGGAGAACAGCATTGAGGTTTTGACTCCACCTGTGTTCAAATAGTCTGACAATCTGTTCAATATAGCAATGTAAGATAGGTAGGTAGCCCAATGGTGATGTAAAGCAATCTTATTGAAGGGAACTGGGAGGCCACAGGCCAAGGCCATTAGTGGTCTGATTGGACAGAGCTTGTTTAAGTCACTGGTTATGTAATAACGGTTAACAGTCTTGTCAGTTATCATACTGTCAATTGGTTTACTATTATTTTAATATTATAGGGAGCCTACTATTATAACGTTGATAGAGTATATAATTGTTTATGTATTTAATGTATCTATTTAAATCTATTTTTTTTTAATAATCAGGGCCGGATTTAGGCATAGACCGAAGAGGCCGAGGCCTCGGGCCTCCCAGACCAAGGGGGCATTGTTGATGCCATCAATGATGCCGACGACAGCAGGCAATCATCGCAGGCATGGAATAATCGATCAACTTGCTTCCTGGGCGGAAAAGCCAACCAACCACCAAGGTTAAGGCTGAATCACCAGCCGATCGCCTCAATGGTTGGAAAGCCCACTTTGAAAAGCTCCTCAATAAAATAATGACGGGGTATTGCCTGATAACTTTATAGAAGTAAAAGTGTCTGAGTCTGTACTCCCAGATATTCCCATTGGCGATAGTCCTACTGGCTCCAGAAGTCAAGTCATCCCAAGTGCTGTACCAAACTGATCTAGACTTTGCTGAAAACTTAGGAGTACTCTCAGAATCACTAGAGGGAGCCCAACGGCTCCCCAGCTCATTAGAACAGGCTGCTTCTAGTGTTGGTCTTTTTATTAACACCAAAAAGACCAAAATTGTGACAGTTGACTTAGAAAGTCCTCAGCAAATCTCCCGGATGAGCCCGGATGAGCAAAAGCTCAAAGGATGGTATGCTTGAGCATGTGGAGAACTTCTGTTACACGGGATCATGGATTCGGAAGTCAGGTGAGGACCTTCGAATACGTAAGAGAAAGGCGTGGGCAGCATTGAATATGCTTTCCAGGATTTGGAAGTCACTCAGAATTCATCGGAAACTTTATGGTCCGATTATTTAGAGCAGCAGTAGTACCAGTGCTCCTCTATTGGAGTCCATGCCAATTAAGATAAGTTGTTACACATTTATTAGCGGGATTATAACTATCTCTAATGCTGGGCTACGGCCAAAAAAGTTATTTTTCCCTATTAGGGCAAAATAACCATGTTATTCCCTCTTAGAAGTAGTGAAGTGTTACATACTGACATACAAACATAGGAACCGGTAATGCTGCTGTACTCGTCTTAGGTCTGTTGTGTGTCACATCAGGTGCAAATCAGGCATTCAGACCACCAACTAGTTTTGTATTTCATGTGAAAATATTTTTCATGGAATTACTTAAATTTTATTTGTGAAAATATTTGTCGTGGAATTTCTTAAATTTTATTACATGTGTTGAAAGAGCATCGAAGTAGAAAATGTTTGCAGCTTTGTATGTAATTTGAGCAAAATCCATGCTCAATAGTAAACTCAATATATTTACTCAATAGTAAATAACTTAATATATTCTTAATAAACTTAATATATTCCAGAACCATTAAATTATTTAACATTGAGAAGGCAGCATCAGGAGGACGAGTACAGTAATTTGAACCCCAGAACTACGATAGCAATATAGTTTGCTAATAATTTACTTTAATAACTATTACAACAATCCGGTTAAGGATATTGTTGGTATAAATTGAATTGCACTAGCACAGAAATATAAGTAAATAAGTACCAATTTAAGACTAAAATTACGTATTATATGGCAAAAAACGTAGGGCCTAGCACATTTTTTTCAATATTCTCTCGACCCTTTATTAACTTCGCTGGCGCTCGGGAAATAAAATAACTCGAGTATAGTGGAAAAGTTGTAACTTTTATTTTCCTAAGTACTAAATACTTAATTATACTAATAAAACGTATTTAATGTGAACAATACCGTCTGTGGGTAATGGATACATGACTTGTCCACTTGTCCACCAAAAATACTTTTTGTTAATGTTTTACCTTGGAACTTGGGTGTTATTATTCCCTTGGGCAAAATAACACCTATGCAATTAATGAATTAAAGTGAAACACACCGAAAATTTTCCAATTCCCTTGGGAAAAATAAATATACAAACACCCCCAAAACTTTCCAAGCCCCATTTTGTAAACTCTTCCCCCAAACAATGCCCTTTTAGAATCTGTAAATAGCTGTTAAGGGACAAAAATAATCGAAATGCATACCATAATAAATGTGCAACAACTTACATATTCCCCAGAAGTTAGTTATTTTCCCAGTTATTTAACCCTTGGGCAGGAACACCCTCGGGCTTCGCCCTCGGGTTGTTTCCTGCCCGCGGGTTAAATAACTGGGAAAATAACTAACTTCTGGGGAATAAGCATAGATAGCCTACAAAGTAAAAACCGAACAACCAACAACCGAAAACATTAACAACGTTGAGAAAGCTAAGGGTGATCTTAAATTGGCCTACAACATCAGCTAGGAAAAGTACATACAGGATAAAATTGAGGCAATTACAACTGCTCACATACAGCAACAATCAAGACTTAACTGGCAAACTGTGAATGAGGTATCTGGTCGGAAAGGTTGTGCAAAGGGGCGCCTCAAAGCCGATAGTCCAGTAGAACGTGTGGGGAAGTGGAAAAATCACTTCAGAAACTTGCTTGGGCAGCCACCAAACATCGAGGTCAGTCCTACAAGGAAAATATATGACAAGACACTACCTATAGAAACAGGGAACTTCACACCTGCCGAACTCCAAAGAAGCATTAAAAGCATGTCCAATAATAAATCGAGTGGATTAGATGAAATTCCAGCGGAGGTATGGAAAACATGAGTGCTAAACAGACCATTATTGAATGCTTGCAACCGGATGTTAAAAGGGGAAAAGCCTCCACCAATTTGGACTAAAGGTCAACTAAAGCCTCTCCCCAAGAAAGGAGACCTCGGCATACCAACAAACTATCGTGGGATCTGTCTGCTTATGGTAGCTGCCAAAATATACAATAAAATGATTCTATATAGGATTAGGCCTCACATAGAGAAACTACTGCGTAAGAGCCAAAACGGATTTCGACCAAGTAGATCAACAATAGCTCAGATACTTGCACTACGGAGACTGATTGAAGGAATTAAGTCAAAGAATCTCCCCGCAGTCATGACTTTTGTGGACTTCAAGAAGGCATTCGACTCCATCCATAGAGGTAAAATGCTTGAAATCCTAAGAGCTTATGGAATACCAGAAGTAATTATTGCTGGCATTGGATTGTTATATTGTGACACAGAAGCGCAGATACTCTCACCAGATGGTAAAACTGAGTTTTTCTCAATCCTGGCTGGCGTACTGCAAGGTGACACATTAGCACCATTACTATTTGTAATTGTGCTGGAATACGCAATGAGGACGGCCACAAAGGGTGAAGATCTGGGATTCACACTTCAAGAACGCAGATGTAGTAGATATCCGGCAACTACAGTCACAGACACCGACTTTGCGGATGACATCGCCCTGCTCTCTAATACGCTAGCAGATGCACAGCTTCTACTAAATCAAGTGGAGAGGGCTGCTAAGGAGGTTGGATTGCATATAAATTCTACAAAGACCGAATTCATGACCTTTAATGTTGATGGGAACTTGACAACCATTGATAATAATAAACTAAGGAAGGTTGACGACTTCCAGTACTTAGGATCATGGATAGAGAGTAGCAAAAAGGACATAGAAGTTAGGAAAGCAAAGGGGTGTGTTTATACGGGGGTGAGACCTGGACATTGACTAAATCACTTGAACAACGAATTGATGGTTGCTACACAAGACTACTAAGGGCAGCCCTAAACATCAGCTGGAGACAACACATGACAAATGCTGAGCTTTATGGTACAATACCATCTGTATCAACCACCCTCCGTGAACGCAGATTAAGATTCAGTGGGCACTGCTGGCGAAGTAAAGACGAGGTCATACCAGATCTACTTTTCTGGCAACCAACTCATGGAAAGCGTAGTCGTGGACGACTGGCCATAACATATATAGATCAACTTGAAAGGGCTACTGAACTTGGGAGAAACGAAATTGCGACAACTATGGAGAATCAGGAAGCCTGGAAGGAACTCATTTCCACTGTCCGAGTTCGCTCGACTTAGTAGTAGTAGTAGGAGTCCATGCTGGGCTCTAACCGCTGAGGACAACAAATCTGTGGATGGCACATTGGCAAGAATGCTATGTCGGGTTCACTGTGTCAAGTACAATGCACACATATCTGCATCTCCAACCAGACACTATATAATATTTGAGATGTCTCATTGGTTCCTCCAAGCTTGACACTAGAACAAAGCCGCCCCCGCTTTGCAGGACATTGCTTTCGCCGTGAGTACCAGACTGTGCACAATCTTGTGCTTTGGCAGCAGCATGGAGAAAATAAGCATGGTGGACAGCCCATGACTTTCTTGAGACGCATCTTAAAGGACACTGGCCTTGAAGATGCGGATAATCTCGCGAAAGTCATAGGGGATAGGGAGTTGTGGCGGTGCAATTTTGTTGATAAGCTGGCATAGCCTTCCTAATGCACGCTGCATTGGGCTTGCCAATATTGTGGATGGCATGGTGGTGACAAAATGTTTTTGTTAAGATGGCATAGCATCTCAATGTTCAGTTTCAATGCAGCAGGCCGATTACAGTAGTAGTACATAGTAGTAGTCCCCTACCCTACTCCTACCTTAATATGCTCTGCTGCTCTGGCTAAACCAATGGATAGGCCTATATTTCATTAGTTAAACGAATTAAAAAGTGCCCTTTTTTTGGTAAAAACGAACAGCCCTTTTAAAATCCTGGCTACGGGCCTGTAAACTAGTACTGTAAAAACAAATTATATCTATTAGCTATCTCTATTTCTAATTCTAATTTATTTGGGGGGTGGGGGGTGGGGGGGGGTGGGGGTTAACATAATGCAGGATATGAGAGGATTACGTGTACGGTATTTATAAATAGTGTTTAATAATTGTTTAACTGCAGTAATAAATATTCTACTTCTACTGGAGTTGTTTCGCTTAGCAAGAAAGAGTTAGGCCTTCGATTAGATACAGGAATTCTCATGTTCAGTTTAGTCCCAACCATTTTGTATGTTCATTTAGTATAACGCAATTATAGTGGGTCGCGGGTAGTTTCTGTTGTGGTTCCGGTACCTAGGGTTCTTTGCTGCTTTGGAATAGGGTTTATTTTTTTTGCTTAGTGCTGAATTGATTATTAACCACGTTTTGCTAATGTTTTTTGAGTTGACTTCAAACTGTGTTAAGTAATGTTGTTTTTCGTTGGCTCAGAGCGTAGGCCTACTGGTTAGTTTATCTCTGTAGGTTTTGAATATGGTGAGTGGGGTGTTAATGTAATATCGATATAATTTATTTTTTGTTTCACAGCTAGGTAGTATAGTAATGCGTCTGTCATCCAAGGTTAATGCAGAACTTTACTTTGTGGGAATGATTTTTTCGAGACGTGTTTGTCGAGAATTTTGTAAAATAAATTTTCTTGCTGTGATATATAAGGGGTGTGTTTATACGGGGGTGAGACCTGGACACTGACTAAATCACTTGAACAAAGAATAGATGGTTGCTACACAAGACTACTAAGGGCAGCCCTAAACATCAGCTGGAGACAACACATAACAAACGCCGGGCTTTATGGTACAATACCACCTGTATCAACCACCCTCCGTGAACGCAGATTAAGATTCAGTGGGCACTGCTGGCGAAGTAAAGACGAGGTCATACCAGATCTACTTCTCTGGCAACCAACTCATGGAAAGCGTAGTCGTGGACGACCGGCCATAACATATATAGATCAACTTGAAAGGGATACTGAACTTGGGAGAAACGAAATTGCGACAACTATGGAGAATCGGGAAGCATGGAAGGATCTCATTTCCACTGTCCGAGTTCGCTCGACCTAGTAGTAGTAGTAACAAGTCTTGGAATGTTTGTCCAACACATTCTCCTTTACAACAGGTGAGGTGTGAGGGACAAGAGAATTAATAAACAACGTTAATTCGAGTGTGTCAGGGACCCGGTGTTTGGGGATGTAAGGCAAGCGACTACTGGCGAGCTGTTTGCCAGTTGTATAGACAAACCATTACCACTAACCACTAACTGGCCCATAATACAGTAAGGCAATGAAATACTAGCTCTATATTTTGGCATCGACCGTTTTGGCATTAACTCTAAAGATTCTCCAATATTATGGGGACTGGAGTTAAGTGTGGTACTCTAGTAAATAACAAATATAATATGTTTAAGATGGGAAAAGGGAAATGGAACAAGTTCCTGTATGAAATAGGATAGTTAACCTTATTTCGGTTAAACTAATTTTAGTCTAAAAATTTTCTACTATTATACACTTACGTGGGGACTTCGCGCATCACAAAGTAAAGTTCAGCGTTTGCATAGCAGTAAAATAAGAGCACCTGGTCATTCGCCCCCTAGCGGCCAACAGCGGAAATATAGAATTCTGGATGTGCATAGAATTTCTTAACTTTATATAGACTAGATGTGTAGGCTCTACTAAGTTTGGTTACATTTTATTTAAGAATTTTTAATTATTTTAATAAAAATAAATAATAATTTTAATTTAATATTTATATTTATATTTATTTATTTAAGAATTGATAGACATTTATATATGATTGACCGACTTAATAGCGTTCAAACATTACCACGACAACGAAAGACAGTCCATTAATTATACCACCCAAAGAATCACCTTTACTTATACTTCGTGGCTCGCCCCACATACCGGTACCGTAGACGCATCTTAGTTTATATCAATTTTTATTTCATTCATTACATTATGGTTGCTGTTGTGGTGATAGACAATGGTTCGGCAACGACTAAAGCAGGGTTAGCTGGTGATAATGCACCCAGATCTGTGTTCCCATCCATTGTGGGAAGACAGAGATTCCAGGTAAGTATAATGGATTATACATTACCAACAAAAAATTTACAGCAAAATATGACATTCCAAAAATAGCAGACACCTAAAGACTTGAAAGAACACACCTTTCCTTTCGTACGTAGACCTGCCCAACATGCTCTTACAAAGCAATATGATGTGACTCGGGGAAAATTGTAAATCTTGAATGTAGTCCTGAGTCAATCTTAGCAATTATGTTTTTAATACACGTCACACAACTTTATGATGTAGTAATATAATTTTCCAATACAACAGCAAACAAAAATATAGAATATAATGTAGGCCCTATGTCTTTAATTTTAGGGAATGAGTGAAGATTGTTTTGTTGGTGATGAGGCCCAAAGTAAACGGGGAATTCTATCTCTAACATACCCAATCGAGCACGGACTTATAACCAACTGGGACGGCATGGAAAAGATCTGGCATCATACCTTCGGCAACGTGCTCAAGGTTGCCCCAGAAGAACACCCAGTACTTCTTACTGAGGCTCCTCACAACCCTAAACAATACAGAGAGAAGATGACACAGATCATGTTTGAAACATTCAAATCTCCAGCTATCTACATCGCCATGCAGGCTGCGTTGTCACTTTGTGCTTCGGGAAAGATAACAGGTATTGTACTAGACACAGGATATGGTGTAACTCACACCGTTCCAATAGTTGATGGTAATATATTGCCGCACGCAATCCTGCGATTAGATATTGCTGGACGGGATCTCACTGCTTATTTAAGTCAGATCCTTGCAGAAATGGCCGAAATATCAGAAAAAGAAATTGTGAAAGACATTAAGGAGAAGATTGCTTATGTAGCTCTTGACTTTGAACAGGAGATGCAGACAGCTGCTTCCAACTCCAGCTTAGAGAAGAGTTACGAACTACCCGATGGTCAAGTCATTACAATTGGTAACGAGCGTTTCAAATGCCCTGAGGCGCTTTTCCAACCCTCATTTATCGGAAAAAAAGAATCTCTCGGAATTCAAAATATGACCTACAATTCGATCATGAAGTGTGATGTGGACATCAGGAAGGATCTTTACGCCAATGTCTTATTGTCTGGG
The DNA here is from genome assembly GCA_032718475.1 of Nemertoderma westbladi. Classification (NCBI taxonomy): domain Eukaryota; kingdom Metazoa; phylum Xenacoelomorpha; order Nemertodermatida; family Nemertodermatidae; genus Nemertoderma; species Nemertoderma westbladi. Next base: position 140,842 of record JAUCBJ010009132.1, on the reverse strand, counting down.
GGCTCATCCTTGTTCCCAGGCTTAGCTGACCGAATACATAAGGAGATTTCAGCTCTGGCCCCGTCTACAATGAATATTAACATCATTGCCCCTCCAGAGAGGCAGAATTCCACCTGGATCGGAGGTTCCATTTTCGCTGCTCCATCCACTTTCCAAGAGAGGATGATTACCAAAGCAGAATATGATGAATTCGGCCCATCTATAGTTCACAGTAAATGCTTCTAAACATTTAAAAGGTCTTATATATATATCTTCGCTGTTTAGCAAAATATTGCCGGCGTTTCTCGGCCAAATGTTTGGGCAGTTAGTGTTCTGAAGTTTATTTATCGCTTAGCAAGTTTCTATACCGGTACTTATGGCAAATAATACAGCATATTTTAAAAGAAAATGGTGTGCAGCAGTAACATCCCCCCCCCCCTCTCCCACACTTCATTTTGTCTTCAAACCTTAATGGAATCGTATAAATTTGAAATAGCGATATTTTGACCTCCCAACTTTTTATCGGGTACAGTCGTACGAAAATAGTACGTGAAAGTGAAAATATGCCTTTTTAAGTCTTGGGTATGGTCTGAATGATGCCGTTGATTTACAAAATATTTTAAAAATTTTATAACACTAAAAATAATCAATATTGAAATACTCTATTGGCACTATGTTGGCAATTAAATAAAAAAAATAACTACATGTTTTTTTATGAATGGAGATTTTTACTTTTTTTGCTTTGTTTCGATGGTATTTAATAGAACATTTCATAATAAGGGAATCACCACGCCTGCACGCTGAACAGCAGTATTCATGGTGCACAAACTTTGTGCAGCATTCACGATGCACCTACTTGGTGCAGCATTTATGGTGCACCTACTTTGTGCAGCATTCATGGTGCACCTACTTGGTGCATCATCTATGGTGCAACTACATGGTGCAGCATTCATGTTGGACCTACTTGATGCAGCGTTCATGTATTTTTCGGTGCTCGCATGGCATTCGATCAAAATGAAAGCTGCATTTTTTTCAACATTTTTAAAAACCAAAAAGATTTCATTATTTACAGCGTTTTCGTATTGTAAACAAGCTTCACAGTTGCAACGGTCACAGTTGCATCGGATGCTTTTACTGCTTCCGATGCTGTAAAAATACGCCGGAATATAAATCCTGGATTTTATTCAACGTGCATAAGAATTAACATCGTACAAAACAATGGATTTGCATTACTTCCAGTTTCAGTGTTCAGCTATCAGTAACATTTTGATTTCAGAAAGGCCTAGACTGATTATGAATAATAATATCATTAAGTTAAAAAAATTATTTTTTCCAATCACGTTGTCTATTCGAAACCTTAAGTTTGGGTAGTACGCGTAATGCACGTATAATATATACATTAAAAATTGGATTACATCCTTTTTCTACACCTGTGACCATTTTATCTCAAATCGCGATTCATTCATTTTAAATCTTAAGAAATCAAAGATTATGTTTAACGGACCAAAAAATGGCGGTCGAAAAAATACGGCGTCCGACATATTCGTACGGTAAAAAGTTATCATTAAATCGACATTTATATTTAAGTAACAAATTCGCAATAAAGATTTTGGTAAGAAATGTGGTGTTAATAAGATGTCAAACTACTTCTATTTCAAATTATGTTTTGAAGAACATGTCATTGAACATTATGGTGTAAAGTATTAATAAATATTAATAATTGCGCTACTAATATGTGTCTCGAGTTTAATTAACGTTTAATTAATAGTTTATATCTTCGGTTTATTTCTTAGTGCATTGAAATATTGTGCTTTAGTTAAATATTAATTTACGTACATAACCCTTTTGAGAAATATTACAACAATATTACATGTTACGTGCTTTACCTAAATTTGTTACAATTATCTTCGTGATTAAATTAATAACATTGTTGCTACACATTATACAGTTCGCAACCCGTTGATGTGATCGGTTTGAATAAGACTAGAGACTTAAGTCGAGAAGGGGGTGGGGATTGACGCAAACCCCATCTCCGTGTATAGAATTATATTCCCTAAATGCCGTGGATTTTCAAAAATTTATTTTATTCGAACTAACTTTGTAAAGATTGCTTTGAGTTCTCATTCGTATTGGTTCTATCTATTATGCATCTATCGGTCAAGTGGTTCAGTAGCTCAGTTGGTAGAGCGTTGGAAATTATAAGTATAGTAGGTATCGAGTTCAAATCCTAGTAAGTGCGAATTATTTTTTGTGTAGAATTTCAACTCATTTAAATTAACCGCTACAAATTAATTGCATTTGTCTGTACCAATAAGGCTGTAGTTATTTGATTGTAACCAATGTCGTGCAAGTTATATATTAGCTGGACCAATAAGCTATCTTTAAAACCTTGTTAGAACCCATAGAACAATCGAGAATTTTCTCGATTGATTGCAGCACAAATTTAGTATATAAAGGTGCGATTCGTTCATTAGTTATCTCAATCTTATATCTATACTTCTCAGATTTATTCTGTCGTGCTTAGTTTATTCTCAGATTACATTGTATTATAATTGTATCTTCTGTAATAAAGTCAGAATATTCTCTCAGCTTTTCTGTTTTACTATGGATTCACTACGGTGAACAAACTCAGGGACAGGATGGCCAGCTAGAGATCGGGCCGCAGCAATGAACGGGAACATCACGGGAATGTAGACGAGAGACAACCCGCAATACCTTTAGAGTTATTCGCCCATCGCCTGAAAGGTTAGACAGCGTTCGATCCTTGCTACCTAAGTGTAAGACCAAAAGATCAACAGGTAGACGTAGTGACACGCTGTGAGCCCAAAATTACATCATAGGGACTGTACTGTCTTGATTCAGGGAAAACCGCAGTAGACCTTCATATTCCTACGGGGGGAGAGGGAGAGAGAGCAGATACTAGTACGCAGATAGGACGTAGGCACACCGGTACAAGGCATACACATTGGTTAGGGTGCAGCAAACTGTACGCTTAACTCTTGCTAAGTACAGGTGTGTGTGCGACTATTTGCCGTACAACGGTGTCCGTTACATCAGAACTTGTAGGCTAGGGGGGTTGCTGTGTTTTCACCTGAATTGGGATTGTACCGTTCAGGCGGTAGGGCAGTTTACGCTAGGCGCAAATAAATTGAGGCTATCAGGGATATACTAACATCTACCGTGTCCCCGCCAACGCCCTAATAGGAAGTTACCCGGACTACCTGGGTGACTAAAATTCTAGATAGGAGCCAGGATAGCTATTAGTACCCGTACGCCTACAGTAGTAAACTAACACATCTCTTCTTAGTATCAGGGACCTGGTACCTAAAATTGCCGAATTCTGGGCGTAGTATTAACCTTATGCCTGAATTTGAGTCCTGGAAATACGCAAGAGGGGAAGGAACCTTATCATTCGTGAGTATTGGACCTACAAGTTACAAATTAGAATATTCGTAAAATGCACACCGTACCCAGTAATTATATATGTGAAGGAGCAAAACTGCTTTGACCGTTCAGAATTAACACACGCGCGTTAGAAATTATTTACACCTCGAAATATATAAAATTAACTTTCGTCCTTACTGCACTTTGCCCGCTAGTTAGACATCTCTAAATCTGCTCTGTACCTAGCTAGCGTCCCTTTGCCCAACCATATAAATCACACCGCGGCAAAGTATACGAGCCCCTTAGTCCGTCAGTGAGTCAGCCTGATTTTAGGATTCGCTGCGCGGGATTTTGTTTTATCGAAGTTTGTCTGCTCGTAGACTGTTTTCTGCCTCACCGGTTAAAAGAGATCGATACTGCAATATATTCGCTTACTTGGGGTTTACTGTTTTGGTGAGAAGGTCGGATTTATGATTTGATTTACAAACTTTACAGTAGGATATTGCAGGTATTGTTACCGTCTCTTCCGATAGTAGGAATAGGCGTATCTCTCCAATTTAGTAGGAATATGTTTTACTGAACTACGGTTCGGTAGGACTAAAGTTATTTGAAAATTTTGTATTTTGAGGTAAAAATTTATATTTGATTAGCTAAGTGCTAATTTTTGAAATAAAATTTGATTTGAACCGCGTGTAAAATTTTTTGGAATTGAATACCGGTGTTTAAAAGGGTTTAAATACCATATTGTACCGGTACAAAAAATTTCGTAAAGTGAAACCTAACTCTTTTGTTTTTCAGGATTCAGAACTCATTTCTAGACTGTAACGGGAGCAAGACCGTGTTTAGCAAGTTTGGGAGATAGATAACTCAACAACTTTGGTTGGGAAAATCGCGTTTCGTCCGCAACGTTAAAAACGGAAAGGTTCACGTTCGGTTTGTATCTGGGAATCTGTTTTTCTGGAGAATTATTGGAGTGGGTGAGTTCGAAAAGTTGCATAAATAAGTTAGGCATTACCGTATTAGTTAAAAATTATTGTGGGTTCCACTGTCTCAAGTATTTATGCATTCCGTACGATTTCTTTGTTCATTGCTGAATTAGTCCGTATTATTGTATTTAATTTACCTTTTGATAACGCATATCGTTATCCGATTTATTTGTAAAATTGGCCGCTAGGCTAATTTTATTATATACTTATTCCGTGACATTTATTTGCTGTAAAATTGGCCGTTTAGGCTAATTTTATCCATCTGCTATAAAATCAGCCGGTAGGCTAATTTTATAAGACTGTAATTAGTACCGTTTAGATATAAATACGGTAAAACTCGATACTTTGACACTCACTTTACTTGACTTACAACTACCGAAATGAGTGACAAACAAGACTATACGAAGAACACACAAACCGACTATGACTCATGTGACGCGGATAAGTCAGCAGCGGGAGAACAACAGGGGAAGACTCGCGAGCCTACCGAACCTACACCGTGTGCGTCACCAGTACATCCAACGGGAGTACCGGATGCCGTAGTACGAGGCGACGGCAGGACCGAGGACTTTCTAACTGTTCCGCAACCTAGATATAGGGAAACGGAAATGGTAAGTTCAGCAGGAAGCACAGAAAGTGTGGTTAGAAGCGTCGGAGGTTACATGGCGCATATAACCAGGAGTATTGGAGAAGGCCAACGCATATTAGACGGGTTGACCGCTCCGATGTCTCGATTCGAGTTCTACACCCTCCAGGTTAGAGTACAGAGTAAAGTATATAAGTCCGTAGATAATTTAGTTGGCTTACAAGATCTAGCTAGACAGAGACAGGACATGGATACTCAACTTAGAATCCTAGAGAAACTAATGATCACTAGAGAGAAACTGATTCAGTTTAAGTCGACGATTAGACAGATACAACAGGAACAAGCGGACCAGTTGTTAGGTGAGTCAGTTTCGGACGAATTATTACAACCCGAGGAAGAACAGGAACTGTACCGACTGGATGGACAATTGAAACACCTGACGGATCACTTGCGCATGTGCGGCGAAGACGTCGGGGATTGGGAAACCGTGCCGGAGGCTACGAGGGAAACTTCACTCGCACAAATCGAATCGGCACCGGGAATACTAAATCAATCGCTGGTGAGTATTCGTAGCGAAATCTGCGAGGGAAGTATAGTCACGTCAGAAGTTGCTCGACAACAGCAAGAATTCTGCCGACAACGACGAGAAATGGAGGAACAAGCTCAACTTCTAGTGATGCAGGCAGCAGTAGAGGAAGAGAAGCTACGCGTTGCGAATATAGCGAGAATCTCTCATCTACAGGAACAAGCTGAATTAGAAGCAGCTGAAGTAGAAAGGTTAGAGGTAGACATTGCCCGACAAGCGGCAGCGGCAGCGGCAGAGTCAGAGCGACAAGCGGCAGCGGCAGCGGCAGAGTCAGAGCGACAAGCGGCAGCGGCAGCGGCAGAGTCAGAGCGACAAGCGGCAGCGGCAGCGGCGGAATTAGAACGAGACAGGTTAGTTTCGGAAGCACGGGCCGAAATGAAAACACGGCAAATAAAAGCTCAATCCGCCATACGACAAGCAGAATTTGAGGCGCAACAACGACAAACGGAACAACGAGAGAAGACAGCTAAACTTCATTTCGAACTTGAGAAGAAGGCGAGAGAATTAGCGAACGCTGAGGAAGATCTGGATCAAAAGGCCCGCGATCGATCGATGAGATCTCGTGACGGACATGATTTGGACCAGTTAGAGGTAAGACATCGCCAAATTCAGGAACGGAAGAAGGAAGGAAGCGTAGGAGCACCCGGACGGGAACGGCAATTAGTAAAAGACGTGTGTCAACGATTCCCACAGGTAACTCATATGTTTGCACCGGTTACGACTAAGGAACCTGTTTCGATTGCGGGTAGTAGTGATATTTCTCCTATCCATGGTGCGACGGAACACAGGTTTGTTATTCCGAACGAGTTTATACCGCCAAGAGCAACGTCGTCGCCTATTCCGAGAGTCAAGGTAAGTAACCCACCGATTACAGATCGTAGTAGTTTATTGACCAGACCCGCACTACTGACGACAAAACAGGTGAGTCCACCTTTGACACCTAAACCCGTTACACATTACGCTTATCCAATGACGTTTCGACCTACAAGGCCAGTTGTTTCGAATGCTGTCATTCGCCCACCGAACCAGTTTACATCGCAATCTACGACTTCGAGGAAGACTTGTGAGCCTACCGAACAACGGAGAACAGTGGATACGCGACCGGTTCAGTTTACATCGCAATCTACGACTTCGAGGAAGACTTGTGAGCCTACCGAACAACGGAGAACAGTGGATACGCGACCGGTTCAGTTTACATCGCAATCTACGACTTCGAGGAAGACTTGTGAGCCTACCGAACAACGGAGATCAGTGGACGATGTTCCGAAACGGAACGTTAGAATTCGAACAACGCAACGAACGCGAGCACGTCGACCACCATATCCAGATGATAGTAGTACTTCGAGCGAATCGGATTACCCGAAACGCGAGGTATTTAGAACAGGGGCGGCCGACGAATATAAACGCGAGCGTTCAGACAACTCCTTTGCAGACAATCCTCCACAGAATACACCGACACAGAAGGCGTTACCACCAGCGGGCGCGATCGGTGCGCAACAGTTCGCCGACATTGTCAACAAGTTGGCCCGGATTGAGGAACGTCTGGAGGAAGGTTACACCGACAGTTCGAGAAATTCCGAATTCGAACACAATAGACACCCGAAGGAACCACAAAGACCGGTACCTTCAAACCCCATATCGTATCAGGGAAAAGCGCCAAGAAGGGATATCAACCAAGTTACCAACCAAGGACGCGAAACTCTGAACGTTGCCGAGGAGATAGCGAAATTCGCAGCCAGACAGGGATTGCCGGTACAACAACCACCGAAGTTCTCCGGTAGCTCAAAACACTGGCATACCTTCGTAGACTATATTGAATCCCAGATCGCCGTGTGCGCCTTTACATCACGGGAGAAGTTCAATTACCTGCTCCAAACGTTGTCAGGAGAACCTAAACGTTTGGCGGAGACTTTCGTCGGTGTACCAGACGCTTTCGAACTAGCGTACGATCGTTTGACTTCGATATACGGAGGTACAGTGAGTATGGCCAGGTCAGTAATAGAAGAACTCTGTAAGGGAGGGGCTATCACTAAACCCGTCGACTTACTAAAACTGGCTGACGAGATTAAGAACGCTATCACTACCTTAAGATCAATTGGACAACTTGATTACGGGAATACACCTACAGTCCTATTAAAGATAATAGGACGACTCCACCATCGACTTCGTCGGGAGTGGAGGAAGGTCGAATACCAGCGAGAGGAGCGAGGAGGATTCCTAAAATTAGAAGATGTGTACCTTTTAATATCCAGGGAGGCGGTAGTAGAAACTCGATCTAACTATACCGACCAGCACATCGTGGCAGAAGGGATCACACTGCCATCCTCCAACCGACAAAAACCCCAGACAACATCCACAAAGACGGCCACTTACGCCACACCGACGGAATCACGACAATTCTCAGACGGTAATAGAGTATCTGCGCCCATTGGGACGAAACAGACGAGACAGCAACTCAGCACCGACTTCAACGGCTGCCAATACTGCGAACATCTAGGTAAGCGGTATATTGGTCACAAGTTACGAGGTTGTCGACAATTTCGCGAGTTGAACTCGGAAGAACGACGGCTGCAGATACGGCCACTGGACTCTTGTTGGCGGTGTACGCGACACGGACACGTCCGTAAGGATTGCCCAAATACCGACACTTGTCCATCCTGTGGACGCAACCACGACGGTCTGCTCCACACAGACAGCCACACGCCGACGAAACGCTTCGCCAGGGAACACCCGGAAGCAGCAGCGAGATGTGATGCGGCTTACCGAAAACGAGAATCGAAAACGACTCCGACTTTCGTGACCCATATAGAGGATTGCTTTTCAGAACAATCCGGATCGTCGGACGAAGAATCAGAAGACGACGAATATTCAAATGGAGACGAACAACCGTCAATCGCGCTCCTGACCACTGACCAACTGAAGGGATTCAGTGTAATCCCGATAAAAGTTACTGGCACAAAAGGGAGTAAGAGGATTTACGCGATTCTAGACTCAGCCTCATCTCACAGTTACGTAGATGAAAAGATAGCTGACGTCGTAACAGATCTTAGACAAGGTAAGCACGTCAGTTATACAGTAAGTAGTATGCACGGACAGCGTGCAATACCAGTGACACGAGTTAAGTTGGACTTAGACTCTCTTCTTCCAAAATCGCAACACAGCGAGAGGGAGAGGTCTTTGTTGCCCTTTAGAGATCTAACCTTTGCGGCCACGAAGGACTTTAGTAACCTACTAGGTCCAGTGCCGGAACAATCTTTGGAGGACCGTAAGTATTTCAGACACCTTGGTGTGCCCGAATGTCCTGTCAATTATAGATCGGTAGCAATGCTGATCGGGACGGACCAATTCAACCTACACCAGGTGTGGGAAACCAGACCATCGGCAGTTGTAGCAGGAAACGCATACGCCTGCAGAACGCCGATAGGGTGGTATACTCGAGCGCCTGTGCGCACACTAGACGTAAGTGACGAGGAAGACGACGTACAGAGTACATGTAGTTTATTGACTACAAACTCAATTCATTCCTTTTCACACGACGTGAACCATACTACACTACAGTCGACAAAACATGACAGACGTGTAACTAGTATGATAAGTCACAAGGAGCAGCTAACCCACAAGGTGAGTTTAGAAATTGGGGGGAAGACGAATCAGCTAGAGATTCCATCGACGACAGATGATAGGCTTGCGAGTCTACCTACCCCAATAACCTCAACAGTGCCCGTCGATATCGACGATGACGCGTTGAAAACTCATCAGTTGGAACAAGCCGCCTTGGACAAAGAATTAACGGAGAAGACTATCAGGTGGTTAGAACAAGATACAGCTGAACCTGGTAGCTACGACCCTTGTATGTCGGAACAGGAGAAACAATCTCTAAAGATCATGGAGGATACTATCCGACAGACGGAGGACGGACATTACGAGGTGGGTATGTTATGGCGTAGCCAAAGTCCTAAACTTATAAATAACTACCCACTGGCTTTAAGACGTCTACACTCAATCCGACAACGTCTATTAAAGGACGAGAAAGCCCATCTGCAGTATAACACTCAGATGGAGACGTATTTGACGAAGGGATACGCTATCCGAATGACTAACCCGGAGCGAGTGACAGACCAGACGTACTACTTGCCACATCACTATGTGAGACATCCCGACAAACCAGATAAAGTACGCGTAGTCAATGACTGTGCGGCTCTGTTTGAGGGAATGTCCCTCAATAGTGAATTGATGGATGGACCGAACATGAATAACTATCTTATGGGGGTGATTATGCGCTTCCGTCAGCGCCAAGTAGCCTTTACTTGCGACGTTGAAGCGATGTTTCACCAAGTGAAAGCGTTAGAGCGAGACAGAGACAGTTTGCGGTTCCTCTGGTATCCGGAAGGGGACTTAAGTCTACCACCAGCGACTTACCAAATGCAAGTTCGCGTCTTCGGTGCCAGAGACAGCCCAAATTGTACGATGTACGCCTTGAAGCAAGCCGCTAGAGATCAGAAACATCTGTATGACCCAGAGATAGTTAGAATTGTAGAACGTGACTTTTACGTTGATGACGGTTTACAAAGTTGCGACACAGTAGAACGTGCTACAACAGTAGCACATCAATTACGGGACTGCTTGGCGAGCGGAGGTTTTAACCTCACCAAATTCGCCTCAAACAGTGCCGAATTAGTTGACTCATTCGGAACTACTGAGCGTGGAGGTGGTGATATAGACCTAGAGTTCGAACCACTACCGACGACTAAGGTGTTGGGGCTCTTTTGGGACCCAAACACAGACAACTTTCGAGTGAAGGTGAGACTGGACAGTCAAGGAAACACACTGACCAAGAGATCATGCTTGTCAAAGTTGAGCCGATTGTTCGATCCGTTAGGATTCATCAGTCCAGTAATACTGCAAGCTCGCATTTATATGCGCAGTATATGGAAGGATGGACTAACATGGGACGAGCCGATCTCATCAGACCAAGTGGACTTATGGAAGACCTGGGAGGCGGAATTGTCTTCGCTAGAGGATTATTTCATACCCAGGGTTTACTTTCCATTACAGAGTACATTTCCTGACAACTTGGAACTACACTGTTTTTCCGACGCCAGTGACAACGGGTTTGGTGTGGCAGCGTATTTGCGCAGACAAGTAGAATCAGACGAGTTCGATGTTTCGCTCATTACTTCCAAGGCTAAGACCATGCCTACTAAGTATATGACGACACCACGAGCCGAGCTACAAGCCGCGACCCTGTCAACCACCATCGTGAACCTCATACAGACAGAACTACAGTCGAGTTTACAGATATTTTATTGGACTGACGCGACGTTGGTTTTATTTTACATAAACAACGACACACTCGAATTCAAGACATTCGTAGCTAACCGTCGCGCAGAGATTCTAGACCGTTCGATAAAAGAGGATTGGCGACATTGTCCCGGACCACAAAACCCAGCTGATATTGCGTCGCGAGGAATGATGCCTGAGGAATTCTGTAAACCGGAGAACAAAGAGTTTTGGCAACACGGACCCCAGTTCTTGCAGAAATCGACACAAGATTGGCCTCCGTTATACGACAACAAGTCCAACACCATTCCTAAGGACGCCGAAATCAAGAAACCAAAAAAGGGGAAGACAAAGAAAAAGACGACGGCGGCGAAACTCAAGAAAAAACCGAAGGCGAAATGGAAAGATATAACTTCAAAGGTCAAGAGAGGAAGACTTGCGAGCCTTTCTACACCAGACATATCGCCAGACGGTCAACCAGACATATCGCCAGACGGTCAACCAGACACGTTACTAGACAGCCAACCAGACATTTTGCCAGACGTATCACAAAATGTTCCACCAGACGTTAGTAACGCACTGACAAACAGTAAAGCCGCAGTTTCCCTATTGGAGCGGCCTTCTATTGACAAACAACCAGATACGTTACCAGACGTATCGCCAGACACACTACTAGACAGTCGACTAGACACTAGTAATGTATTGACTAACAATAAAGCCGCAGTTTCCCTATTGGAGCGGCCTTGTATTGACAAACTACCAATTTTGACACACTTGAGCAACCATAAGCACGGTGAAACCTCATGTATTACAGATGTGGGTAGTACCTACGCTAATGTAAATACAGGTGTTACTTTGCGCTCAAGAGACATACCGAACCTACAACCTACGGTGAGACCTGGGATTAATGTCGGCAGGAAAATAAGTTTACCGAAACCTGCTGACCCCATAGAGTTCAAACCACCATTAGCGATCGACTTACAAAGTACCGACAATCAAGGTAAGAAGACAAAGAAGGACAAATTACTTGTAGACCCGGACGGATCAACAGTCAACAAGGGAATACTTACCGGCGGACCCGTGGGCCCTTCTAGTAATTCAAAACCTTCCAAGTTCTCCATTGACTTACCTGATGACGTCACAAATACTTATGTCGACCGTATTGTAAACTTAACAGACTCTTGGTCAAACGCTTGCCGAAAATTAGCGTGGATTGTACGTTTTGTACAATACGTTAAAGGCAAACGTGACTTCACACGTCGACTTACATTGGCTGAGATTGACAGGTGTGAGATTAAATTAATTCGCCATTACCAACTGAGATATTTCGCGCGCGAATTCACATCTATAAGTCAAGGTCAACCAATCAAGTCGTCACCGATACTGAGTTGGAGTCCGATAATTTATAATGGCTTAATTGTCATAAATCTCGGCTTCAAAACATTGACTTTAACACAAACTTTAGGTACCCAATAATAATACCGCAACATCACGAACTACAACGTGCAATGATACTGGACGCACATTTACATCTGAAACACGCTGGAAGACACCACTGTCTTTCCTACTTACGTACTAGATTTGTATTAATTAGACCCAGTAAAGCATTAAGTTCAGTGACACGTACGTGTATTATTTGTAAAAAGGTACATTCTAGAATAGGTACCCAAGAAATGAGTGAACTACCACAAGCACGACTTCAAGCATTCAGACCACCTTTTACAGAGACTGGAATTGATTGCTTTGGTCCCATACATACGAAACGTGGACGTATACTAGTAAAACGCTGGGGACTGATTTTCACATGTATGTCCAGTAGGGCAGTTCACATTGAACGTGTGATGGATCTTTCCACCAACGCGTTTATACTAGCACTGCGGCGATTTATCGCTAGACGCGGACTAGTAAAATGCTTGTACTCAGACCAAGGGACAAACTTCGTTGGTGCTCGGAATGAGATTGCTAGAGCCTTTAAGAAATTAGATCATGATCAAATCTCGAACGAACTGCAACCTCACAAGATTGTTTGGAAGTTCAATCCTCCAGATAGTCCTTGGAGAGGCGGAGTCTGGGAGAGACTGATTAGATCTATAAAGACAGCAATGGCAAAGGTCATTCCAGTAAACCACATATTAACAGACGACCAACTGACAACATTGTTTGTTGAAATCGAGGCAATACTAAATACTAGACCAATAGTATTAGTACCCGATGACAAACAATCTCAGTTTGCTTTGACACCGGCACACCTGCTAATGCAGGCACCGACGACTTTGACACCGATTTCTATTCCAATAGAAAGCGACAGCTATGGTAGAAAAGCGTGGAAAATCACGCAACTACTGGCTAACAAATTCTGGGAAATATGGCAAAACCATTATTTGCCCTCTATTTCTGCCAGAACAACATGGTACAATAACACCCGTGCATTAAAGCCGGGAGATCACGTGCTGTTGGCAGAAGTGAATCTGAAAAGACGCTTCTGGATAACAGGTGTCATTTTATGGATGGAGTGACAAGAACTGTGACGGTACGGACAATTGACGGTCGTACAGTAGACAGACCGACTCAACGTCTCGTACTCCTTGAAGAGACTCGTAACGAGTCTGGAGATTACAAATCTCCACCTAATACTAGTAAATAATTAGGAGTTTACAAATAGATTTCCACGTACCTGTACACCGTAGTAAGGACAGCGGTAGAATTCCATTGTCTTTATATGTGAACATTGAGGGTAGTACCCTTATGTGTCACATAGGAGCGGGATTTGTAGGTATAAGAAATGGAATTCTACTTGGAACTCACAATATTGAGACATTTTCGAAATTTTAGACAATCCATTTGGATTTGAAAAATTTTTAAAATTTTCTCCAGTGAATAGATTTCAGGGTACAGTCGGGTGGAACTTAAAAATTAGAGAAACAAGAGAGGAAGACTTGCGAGCCTTTCTTAAAATTTTAATTAAATTTTACACGGTCTTGTTTCAATAAGTTACGTCAAATAGACTCCCCTATATTTATTACTAATTCTTGACTGCTTATTTTCTGATAATAGTTTGGGATCAAAAGGTGAGTATTTTAGACTCACGGCCAGTTTAGCCCAAATTCGTTTTACTTCGGCAAAAAATTTTAGATAAGAAGCAGCGTGTCATTAAAGAAACCTTAGATCTTAGGCTATGGGTAGGAGGTTAGAGCGTTGTCGAAGCCCAAAAGGCAGACGAAACTCTCACGTCTCCTCACAACTAACCACAAACTCTGTTGTATTCCCTCTAGTAGTAATGATTATGTAACTACACCTCTAATTATGGAGAAAGGGATACAAAGAGAGCCGAGATGGGGATATGATATCCAAGAGGAGGCGGCAGCTTCATTCGAACGATTTGGAGCAAAAGACTACACTATATTTGGTATAAAGGAATTATCAGAAAGTACAGCGAAGCTCGCAAAGACAGCAATGCCTTTACTCGAGCAGGATTTAGCATATTTCGAGACGTGTATCTTCGCTGTGCGGGATCTCTTATCGAAAGACCATCTATGTTTACATTGTTACCCTATGAAGGAGAACGTATCGTGGAGATTACGGATGAATCACGGCAGACGCGCGCGCCTATCGGTCACCTTGGTGATGAATTCGAAGTAACTACTACGATCGCCGACGATCCTTTAGAGGAACTTCTTGAGATCGAAAGGAACCTCCCGAAGAAATCTCAGACGGAGATTCGACAACTTGAAGCAACAGATGCTATAGTTTGCCTACAACCTTCAGAAACCTACCAACCCATAGACCCAGATGATTAAAATTATAGTATGGGAGGAAGCGCTCGACCGATTGGAGATCTTATATACGAACGAGTGTGGTACCCTGCTAATACGATGTGTAGTAAATGTGGCGTCGCTGGACATCATATGGCAAAGTGCAGTGGAAAGCACATTACTACGACTCAGCTAATCTGTGGATGGTGTGGGGATCAAGGGTCTCATACCTTTTATACTTGCTGGAGATTTATGGCTCAATGTACTTACTGCAATATAAAGGGACATCGAGCATCTGAATGCCAACTGAGAGACATACCTTATGAACACGAATCTGTAAAACTCGTGAGGAAGTTATTTGATGAGTGGGAAGATTTAGCCGACGAACATGTATCGGCACAAAGAAGACGGTTTCCGATGAGAGCGCATCTCGGATTTTGGGCGGTAAATCCCCAGACGATGATGTCGGAAGGATATATCTCCGCTATGCCCCAATATGACGAACTTATCGAGGTTGTCGATATTTTGCCCCACGACAGCGGATTCCGAGTGGTGCGCGAGTATCTGTTACAAATTCACCCGGATAACAAAAACACGTGGAATTTTCAGAAAGTCGTTAATCGGATTACGTATGGTGAATTCGATCGTTTCCGAACTGAAAAACGGAATAAGGGAGCTTGGTTAACCGTCGCATGGGCGTACCGAGCCGCCTTTTACCACAAACGTATACGAGCGAGCGTATTCGAGGAAGAGGAGGTCCTAGAGGCGACGAATATATCAGCCACTCCGGTTGCGCCGTCTGCACGTCACCCTCGGGAGGACGGGCAGGGTAGGATCATACGGGTCCAGAAGGTGGGCCAACAATTGAAGAAAATTATTAATGTAGAAGAACGCAAGGGAGTTGAGCCGACTATTCGAGTTACTCGGGATACGGTATCACTTCCAAGAGAACCGGTAGGAGGATCGGGACATACACCAGCTGATCAACAGGGGGCGCAAGCTACTCTTGGGTCTACGTCGTCCGCTTCTCACGCGTTCCCAGACGTTCTACCAACTGTAGTGACGACTGATCGGTCACGAGGAATTGGTCGAGGTTTTGGGATGCCAAATAGACGAATTTGCGAGGAAATAGTCGCACCGTCTCTCAACGTCCCAAGTAAACCAGTGACTCGCCCCATTAGTCCCATATCGCGAGCAAAGTCACCTGTGCGCAGTTTTCGAGGACGCGGCAGGGCTCGATCCACTAAGCGATAAAAGGGAGGGCAAGGGTGGACGGAAGACTCGTGAGCCTTTCTTATGATTTGTGATTTATTTTGAATTATATGTTTTATATTTAGAAAACTTATGCAATTTGTATTGTTCCGAATTTATGAAATTTAGAAAGTTTATATTTAGAAGGAACTTATATTTGAAAGATTTATGTTTCATATTTGAGATGCAAAGGTTTATATTATTCTAAACTTATGCAGTTTATATTTATATTTAAGTAAAGACTTATAGTTAGTAAGATTTATATTTAGTAAGAATTTATATTTTATATTTGTAATTATTCCGAACTTATACAATTTATATTATTCCAAACTTATGCAATTTGTATTGTTCCGAATATTATGCAATTTATATCTTATAAGCAGTATTTGTACCTAAAGAGAAAGTTTTATAGACAGAAAAATTTGTGCTCAGAAAGACTCATATTTGTAATTATTCCAAAACTTATGCAATCTACATTTAGGTACGAAAGTATTTGTAATTACTTGAATTTATGCAATATTTGAGATGCAATAGTAGATGGAAGACTCGCGAGCCTTTCTTATTGTTTTCATTTATTTGTATTTGTAATTGTTTGAATTTATGCAATATCTGAGATGCAATAGATTTATATTGGTGAATTTAATTTAGATTTATATTGTACTTACTTAGTAAAGCCTTAAATACGTAAAGTTTGAATTTGTAATTATTTTGTATCGAATCATTACGTAGAAAGGAAGTATTGTTTGAAACTTAATTGTAAATATGTAAGTACGCCCTAAGTATTCTATAGTTTGATTGATTATTGGTGAAAACCGTATATTTTATGCACGATAATATCCTGTTTTCATGGAGCGGTATAGAATTATATTCCCTAAATGCCGTGGATTTTCAAAAATTTATTTTATTCGAACTAACTTTGTAAAGATTGCTTTGAGTTCTCATTCGTATTGGTTCTATCTATTATGCATCTATCGGTCAAGTGGTTCAGTAGCTCAGTTGGTAGAGCGTTGGAAATTATAAGTATAGTAGGTATCGAGTTCAAATCCTAGTAAGTGCGAATTATTTTTTGTGTAGAATTTCAACTCATTTAAATTAACCGCTACAAATTAATTGCATTTGTCTGTACCAATAAGGCTGTAGTTATTTGATTGTAACCAATGTCGTGCAAGTTATATATTAGCTGGACCAATAAGCTATCTTTAAAACCTTGTTAGAACCCATAGAACAATCGAGAATTTTCTCGATTGATTGCAGCACAAATTTAGTATATAAAGGTGCGATTCGTTCATTAGTTATCTCAATCTTATATCTATACTTCTCAGATTTATTCTGTCGTGCTTAGTTTATTCTCAGATTACATTGTATTATAATTGTATCTTCTGTAATAAAGTCAGAATATTCTCTCAGCTTTTCTGTTTTACTATGGATTCACTACGGTGAACAAACTCAGGGACAGGATGGCCAGCTAGAGATCGGGCCGCAGCAATGAACGGGAACATCACGGGAATGTAGACGAGAGACAACCCGCAATACCTTTAGAGTTATTCGCCCATCGCCTGAAAGGTTAGACAGCGTTCGATCCTTGCTACCTAAGTATAAGACCAAAAGATCAAAAGGTAGACGTAGTGACACGCTGTGAGCCCAAAATTACATCATAGGGACTGTACTGTCTTGATTCAGGGAAAACCGCAGTAGACCTTCATATTCCTACGGGGGGAGAGGGAGAGAGAGCAGATACTAGTACGCAGATAGGACGTAGGCACACCGGTACAAGGCATACACATTGGTTAGGGTGCAGCAAACTGTACGCTTAACTCTTGCTAAGTACAGGTGTGTGTGCGACTATTTGCCGTACAACGGTGTCCGTTACATCAGAACTTGTAGGCTAGGGGGGTTGCTGTGTTTTCACCTGAATTGGGATTGTACCGTTCAGGCGGTAGGGCAGTTTACGCTAGGCGCAAATAAATTGAGGCTATCAGGGATATACTAACATCTATCCACAAATGCTTGTAAAGGTGGAGTATATCGCTCCCTGCTACCAAGATCATCTTCTATCAACTCCGTCATATCTGCTATCTGAGTTTATTAATATTGTAATGAGTTTATGTTTAGGCGAGCGGGCGTCGCTGCCTACCTCTCTTTGCCCCCGGACAGTGGGATTCTCAGCGCCGATGTACCGTCGTCGCGGTGTTTACGCCAACATGTAGCAACAGCACGACAACGATAACCGGCACAAGTCACTCCACTGTCCGTGCCAAAGGCTTGAATCCACTTTAGGTTCTTTCTATAGGAGAGTTGGGCTACTTTCACAATTGCGACTAGCTACTGTAAACATACTTTAGCAGTAACATTCACCTATAGACGCACAAATTCCACACAACTGTCACCAATTGTACACATACAGGCCATTTGTCCGTTAGTCAGTGCCTTCCAGAATGTCACGTTATTACTGTGTATCTTTGGATACTAACAGTGTGCTATGTATTCTCTATGCTATGCAATGGGACAAGCTTTCTATTGTTCTTTTAACTTGCTTCTAATTCTAGCGTGGGTGTTGCTATGGTGACATTATGGAAAGCTAGCGGTAGAATTAGGGTAATTCTCATGCATACAGATCTGGAATGCTATTTAATAGTAATTCTTTAATTGTCAATATCCTCTTTATGCATGATTTTATTAATTTTATCGGCTATTGACTATATGTCGGAGATTCTCTCACTCTAATACACTCAATAGGATGAATCTCCGCTCCCATGATCTATTAATTAATGGAATTTTGGGAATGTTATAAATTGCACAAAATGACAATTTATGAAATTCATTTAAGATATGAATTTAAATTTATTCCCGTGAATTTTATTATTTGATGGTAAAATTGACACAATTTTATTCCAGAGCATGTCTGGGGACCTAGGATCCTTAATTCTATAAAATTGTCTTTTAAGAGTATCGGTAAGCGCTGCGATATCTTAATTGACTAGAAATTTTAAAGGATCTGAATTTTACAGATTTTAATAAATATTAAATTAATATTTAAGATGGGCACCGATTTATTCCAGAACTTGTCTGGGGACGTTAACCACTGATTCTAGAATTTGTCTTTCAAGTATATCGGTGGGTGCCGCGATATCTTAATCGACTAGAATTACAGATGGTCAAAAGGTTTAACAGATTTATTTGCGTTTTACGCTACTGTTATAGGGACATCACGCTACTATATGTATTATTTAATATAAGGTAGAAGAGCAATATCGCACGAAGCAATGTCAGTGTGAAGAGGCAAGTCGTTTCCAAGGTCTACCCAGAGCTTGGTTTAGCCGAGACACGAGGGTCTGAACTTTGCATTCCTAATACTCTGCCTACCAATAATACTTAAATATAGTAGGAGCTTTATTGTACTTTAATAAGTACGGACATTTCATCTTACTGTAGTCACGTATTTATAATATGATACGGACAGTAAGGAAAGAGAAAAAATAATTATTTCTCGCCATCGCACTAAATATATTATAAGTAATTACGTACGTAATAAACACTAATATATTGCACTAATCTACTAAATAATCACTAAAATAACATTCTACTAAATAAAATTAAAAGAAACGATTATAATAAAATTACATAATAATACATACATAAATATAAAATAAAAACAAATATAAAATGATATAGTCACACGCCCACTCCATATGTTTATTACGTTATGGAGTCCCTAGATATTTGTCGGATTAGGGAAGTGGTCGTAGGAAGAGTATCTTGCCTTCCATAGTTTCCGGACAGTTTTCGGTCTCTTTCCAGTAAACATAAACGACTAGCTGGGCGATTGAGTTGTTGTGTTACTTTCTCCGCTCCCTTGGCCTGTCTAATCTCCGCCGTGGTAAGATGAGGAGGCCATTCTTCTTCTTCTTTACTTAAGAAGTCGGATCCACCTAACCAGCCTGGAGTATCTATCAGTTCTTGAGGAGTTGCTCCTCTGGAAGCGATGTCGGCTGGATTAATCGTCCCAAGGCAATGTCTCCATTGATCTACATTGGAGTTAATATCGTCATTATCTGAGGAGTATGGTGTTCCCTCAGTTGGATCGTCCACATCACTGCTCTCCACTTCCCATTCCTTTACTTGGTATACCTGTTGTTGAGGTAATCTCTCTTTGAGAGTTCTACGGGAAGGGCCAGTGAAGTACCAACCTACTCTAGTTCTTACCGCATAGGTTTGTAGTGGCTGCGGTTGAGCAGGCCGTTTCTCCAATGTCTCGAGCGCCTCATGCGCGTTTTGGCCGATGAGTATTTGCGAGTATTTGCGAGTAGCGAAGTTCTTTATAGCCACCATTTTTACCGACCTTATACCTTGTGCTCCTAATTTATCCTGGGGGGTGGACAACACACCTACATAGTAATCTGCCGTTAGGGTAGATTTCCAAACCTGCATAATTCCTGACATATTCAATTTAGTCCGGAATTTGGGTTGTCCAGCAAAGATATCTTCGGCTAGTTCTTGATCGATGAATGTTCCTGTGCTGCCGGAGTCAAGGAGGGCGTTCACTATGTAACTTTTGTTAGGACCGTGAACTCTTACCTGCACTACAGGAAATTCTCTGATTCCTACGTTGGAAGTTGGAGCTTTCCAAGATGGTTGTCTGTCAAAGGTAGTTGGGGGAAACTCATTGTCGGTGTCCTTTTCGTAAGTAAGTGCTCGATACACCGCGGTATTGATTAGGTAACAGGATTCGTTGGCGTCGGAGAATTCGTCAGTATAGAATCCTTCCATCTCAGACTCTTGATCTGTGTCATTTACATCACTGAATTGGGCATGTAGTTCGGGCTCACTTACCTGACTCGGGTTGTTTCGTTCGAATTCACTGTGTAACAAGATGTGATGTTTCGCACCGCACTTTGCATACCTTACGTCGGAGTAACAGGTTCGCCGTTGGTGTCCTTGTCTGAGGCAATTATAGCATAACCGCTTATCCCACATGACTTCACGTCTGTCTACCAGGGATTTCTTTAGGAATTCAGCACAGACACTCAAACGGTGGGGCCCGTCGCACAGCGCACATTTTGGTTTGATGTTACTCACTTTACCTTGGGTAACGTTATGCACTCTCGTTCTTTCTTCGGGCTTTCTTCCGTGAATTATCTTAGGAGACGTAGGAGGAGTTGTTGTTACCTGTTCTCTCCTGTCACTGGTTCGAGACTTATATTTACTTACGTCTTTATAGGTCTTGTTGTCATAGTAAGATTTTGCTGTGTCTTTCCCGCTGTCCTCTTCTTGAGAAGCTTGGCTTTCGCCGTCGTCAGTGTAACACACTGGTGTTACTCTTCTCCTAGAAACGGGTTTCTCACTTACCTTATTTTCCGATGTTTTCTCTCTGGACTGCTTGATGAGTTGTAGTTTTACTTCACCATCTAAGAAGGACATGAGATCAGCCATGGTAGGACTTCGTCGTTGCTGCTCATTCATATACAACACTTTCTTGTCCCAACGTGTACATACTCCACCCTTTGGTAAAGTAGAGACTACTGCTCCAATAACCATGGAACTCTGATATTCATGAGACTTACCTAACCAGTCCAATTGTCTACAGATCTCCTGAATCTCATCGGAAAATTCTATAATCCCGCTACTAAGGAAGTTTCTGGGGGCTACTAATTTTGCATACAAATACTTAGCTATATTATCCTTGTTACCATACCTGGTGTTTAATGTATCCCAAACTTGTCTTAATCCATCTGGATGTCCAATAAACTTTAACGCCATTAACTTGGGAGGTCCTTCCAAGCACTTGATGAGGAATCTAAGTTTCTCTCCGTTAGATAGTACAGAGTTCTGTATGCTATCTTTGTAATATTCATTGAAAGGTAACCATTTCATCTCATCTCCATTGAATTTGACGATCTCTCCCACTTTACCCGCTTGGCGGGCTTCTGTTCTAGCCATCTGACGCGTAAAGCTTTCTTGGGCCATCGTGTTATTTAATATCGAATTATCGGTATATAAATTTCCCGGATTATTATCAGGTCTATAGGGAATATCATTAACAACAGGTTTATAATCACCCTTAATAGGGTTTGCTATAGGAGTTTCTACTTCACTAGCAGTATAGATGCGTGTAGGCTCCACACCTTGCGCATGTAATACTTCAGACCTAACAGGTTGACACAATGTTACTGGGGGTATTGGTATACCCTTTTGTATATTGACTAATTTGTCGCGTTCCAGCGCGATACTTTGCTGCACTTCTTGCAATTCTGCCCTACCTTCCCTTACTGTTCCCTTAAGTTGGTAGACAGTCTCCTGCATCTGTCCGAGCAGGAGATTCATCCCCCGCCGTCACTCCTCTACCCACTCGACCGCCGAAGCGGGAGTCGCCAACATTGTAGCGGGCTGACGCGGGACGACGAGAGACAAATCTTTGATTTCTCTCTCAGCTTCCAGGACAGGGACATTCTCATGGACTGTTCTACCGGGTACAGGCAGTGTAGTACTGTGTAAAGGGAATTTAGAGTTAAGCTCTGGAAGTACAGGGGTCTCTAGCACAGGAGTGGCTTTGGGAACGACAGGCCTAATTATTTCAGGCTCATCAACTATTGTAGGGAGTCTTTTGACCTGAATAATTTGTTCTGTGGGTTCTGTACTACCTAAGTCTGTGCTAGCTAGTTGTCTTCTAACCGCTGGGGGCAAATCAGGCAATTTATAACGGTGAGATGTTTTTCTACGCCTGCTTAGACGAGATCTATTTCCTCCGCCTTCAGGATCGGTGGTCTCGCCTTCTTCCGATGATGTGTATTCTTGACGTTTGGGAGTAGATCGACTCATCATCTGCATTTGACTAGCAGTTAACTGTTTATTTATGTTGTCTTGCGTCTCTTGAAGATTTTCCAACTCCAGTTGTGTGGTCTCTTCAGACGCCCTCTGTTCTGCTTCTGCCAATGCCATTGCTGCTGCTGCTTTGGCTGCTTCCACTGCCGCTGCCGCTTTTGCTTCTGCTACTGCCTCTGCCGGTTTCGCCGATGCTACTGCCGTTGCCGCTTCCACTGCCGCTGCCGCTTTTGCCTCTTCCACTGCCGCTGCCGCTTTCGCCGCTGCTACTGCCTTTCTGTCCTCTATCCGTTTTTTCTTTACTTGTTCTTCTTGGACTCTAACGAGGTGGAGTTTTTAATCAAATTTAGCTTGGTTTGCAGCTAACATTTCCGCATCGATTGCGTCCAACACAAGCTTGGTTCCTTCACTATTAGGGCGAAGTCCAGACAGTCGTCTCCTCAACTCTTCGTCTCCTATGAATCGCTGATAGTCTGACAGATAGATGTCAATGGCGTCTCTAGTTCGCGGCTTCTCTGCTGCTGTTAATTCGCTTTCCACTTCGCTTTCCACCTCGCTTTCCACTTGAGAAGAAGTGGCGTCGGTTGATTCTTCATAGGTTGGCCGCTCATCATAAACCGTATCCGCCATCTTCGCTCCGCGTTCGGGCGTCCGCTCAACAGTATCCGAACTACTGGAGCTATCGGGCCGCTGAGAACTAGGTTCTTGGCTAGGAGGTTGCTGCTGTTTTATAGCTTCTTCTTGATCCCGCTTGACTTGGGCCCGAGTGCCTATGGCAGACCAACGGCGCTTCACTAACTTCGCAAATTGCGAAATCTTTTCTACCAACCTAGGTTCTGACACAACCACTGCAGGGGTTGCCCTTCTTACAGTATGAGGGGTTTCAGATCTCGGTCTGGGATTCTCTACACTTTGATCTGAGAAACAGGCTGTTGTTTCTAGGAGACTATCTGACAGAGTTTGCCTTGTGTCAGCCATGTTCGATTGTACAGTTGAATGCCTACTGCTATATTACAGTTAAAGCAAGTCTAGTAATTCAGTATCACTGTTAGCCTCACAATTAATTACCGATACTGCTACTCAGTGTAGCGTGATATATATAATATATTAGAATACCGGTATGCTTATAGTATATATATAAGTATTATTACAGACTAGATTTGTCACAGAGTACCGGTATATAATTTTAGCACAAATATATATAAATATATAATAGGCCTATCATGAATACCGGTATACAGCTGACACTTATAGTATATAAGTATAATTATTACAGACTAGAATTAATTACAGAATACCGGTATGATTTCAGCCTAAATTTATAGAATAAATATAATAAGCCTATTGTAAATACCGGTATGTCAATTATTTTAAATAATTGAATTTCTGAATGTTAGGGGTTACTTGGTTACTTTACTTACTTTATTACCGTTATTTGAGCAGCAGTCCAACTGATATTAAGACCTAAGTGTTGTATAACAGGCCTACTATTTTATTAATAGATTTAGTGGATTTATATGTGCGCGTATGAGGGGTTTTGTTACAATATTGAAATAGATGTTATTATTTCTGGGAATTAATCACTACACAAAAGCTGTGCGCTCTCAGTGAAGTGCTACTTATTGGACACTAAAACAAATAATTCTACTTCCTAAGTTACTTATCTACGAATTACTTACGATACGGGTGAGATTAAATCTCTAATTAAACACAACAAAAAATATTACGTACGAAATTTTTAGGGTAATTTTACAGGAAGTCTACAAACCAGCCTAACAAAGGGTTAGAATTTCTGGTTATTACAACGGACAGGGTACTACGGTATTTGAAAATAATAAGTAGTAGTAAATATGTTGCGCTGTCCAGATAGGAAAAATACCACCGTCTGACGACCTATAGCCGTATCGCTATAGGTACTACGTTATGTATCACGGAGTGTTCCTACCTAGAAGTTAATTACCGCGGACTACCAGATCCAACGTGCCTATTAACCACTTTACAACACAATACACTGCCTACACACTAATTACTTTCGGAAAGCACTGTACACCAAACCCTAAATTAGGTACAAGTACTTATTAAAAACAAATAACCAGCAGTTAAATATACTTGAACAGTTAAAAGAACCACGGCATCTGCTGGAGTGACCGGAGCACAAAGTCACCAGTCTTTACCTACGCCAAGCAGCCCGTGTAGTACCGGGGTTAATTTAACTATAACGGTATGTGTAACAAGCACAATTACTGTAGGAATAAACTTGGGGACATGAATGTTGCGAATAATCGCATAAACTCTGAATAATAAATATTACGCTACCCGTACAGAATACTCAAACAAAATACAAACCAAACGCTGGCAGACTACCACCAAGCCTAAATAAACTACAGTATGTGCAGATTCCGAAATGGTTAGTTAGTATGCGTTCTAACACGGTAGTACGACTTATTCTTTAAGAGGGGATTGACCTTACAGCTCTGGCTGCCCCAACTTACTAACTGGCACTTTATCA
The DNA here is from genome assembly GCA_032718475.1 of Nemertoderma westbladi. Taxonomy (NCBI): domain Eukaryota; kingdom Metazoa; phylum Xenacoelomorpha; order Nemertodermatida; family Nemertodermatidae; genus Nemertoderma; species Nemertoderma westbladi. Next base: position 115,710 of record JAUCBJ010009132.1, on the reverse strand, counting down.
GACAAACTCTACACACGCAGCAATCTCTTCAGACCTAATAATAGCTAGACAACAATCCAGCCTACAAAATATCTGAGTAATAACTATTACGGTACCTGAACAGACCACACAAACAAACACAGACTAAAAACGCTGGCAGACTACTATCAAGCCTAAATAAACTACAGTATGTGCAGATTCCAAAATGGTTAGTTAGTATGCGTTCTAACACGGTAGTACTACTTATTCTTTAAGAGTGGATTGACCTTACAGCTCTGGCTGCCCCAACTTACTAACTGGCACTTTATCGGACAAACTCCACACACGCCGCAATCTCTCCAGACCCAACAACAGTCCGACAACAGTCCGGCCTACAATTATCTGAACAATCTGAGCAGACTTACACGTCTTCAGCTCAATATTAACTTACTAGGAAATAAAACTGACAGAAATAGACCTAAGTAAAATCCCAATAAAAACCAGGCGTCCCCGATTTAATATCGAGACCTACCGGTATACAATAATCAAAATCGAATAATACTAATGTACTTATACTGGAAGTACCGGTTAGGAAAGTTGGGCCTACGGACCTACAGCAGTACCGATTCTGGCAGTTGGGCCTACGGACCTACAGCAGTACCGATTCTGGCAGTTGGGCCTACGGACCTACAGCAGTACCCATTCTGGCAGTTGGGCCTACGGACCTACAGCAGTACCGATTCAGGTTTACCGGTCTACCGGTACTTTCAACTTTATTGCTTACTGCAATAAAGAAAATAACTGTTATTGTACGCGCTTTTGAAGACCTTTAGCAGTTTAACCTGCCAAAATTTATATGTCTTTTGGTTTATAAATAGACTTTAGAAAATGACAAGTATTTAATACCAATAAACACAACATTAGCCGAAGCCAGTCTAGTGCGCGTCCATTCACCCGCTGGATATACCCGGGAGACTGGATTCGGAGGGCTTAGATTGTTATTGCAGTGTAAGCTTACTGTATTATTCGATTGATCGTTAATAAATAATTTCTGACCAATATTATTCACTTTCGGGAAATATTAACAGTTCCTTTAGGACGTGGCGCTCTATCTAGGTAAACAGAGCTATGACTTATACTAAACACAACGGTAAGTCGGTAAGGCTTATGATTCACGTATGAGGCGCATTCTTTAGGAAATGCTTAGTTATCAGCCACAATCATGCACACTACCGGTACCGCACAATACTGCACACTAATCTGCCGACCGTCAATGAATTTTATCACACATAAAGAGAACAGCAATTGACTCATGTAGTGCCTATCAAATAGCATTAGGTTCACTACAAACCACGATAACATAAGTCGCAATTGTTATATGTATCCTGTCTCTCTAACCTGTAGTGTATCAAGAAAATTGGGAAATTTGGGTTCTTTATAGATGTTCTCCAAATAATAATATTCAACCAACTGATACAAACAATAACAACAGTAAACAGCATTAAGACGGTAGGTTAAGATATGATATGATTGTTTGGTTAGTTGATAATTATGGCGAGATAACAGTTATACGTTCTATAATCTAAGCCTACTAATGTTTCTTCTAAAGTCTGAAAACAATTGACTCCAGAGCCGGTGTTCTTGGCCTAGATAGAAACAACACAACTATAACAAGAACTCTCTGACTCTAACACCGTTGCAGGTATCTTTTTACACAGAGAGGGATAGCTCTCATTGGCAGAACACCAGATTCCACAGGTTCCACGAATATCTAAATGCCGAACTATCAGGATTTTTGCAGCCCTTGGCCAACACACAAAATGAGTCACTCCGCTCGGTTGCCCTTGTTGCATACTCTGCTGCTATAGCTCTGGTTGGCCGATAGAACATAGCAAAGAGCCCCTCGTATAACAAATCAGCCAATCAGCCGGTCGCTTTGCATCATTCGAGTTAGAGAGCTTTTTAGAGTATTCCAGCGCCTGGGGGGGAACTGGATTGCAAAGCAAAAGGGCCAGTTACATCCCACAAAAGCTTTTACATTTTTCATTGGATAGAGGATAGATTGTATGTAGTGTGTGAAATAGGATACAACTTGGGAAAAGACGCATATGCACTTAGTGCATAATGCACTTAAAAAGTACACATTTTTTCGATATTTCAAACACTATTATTTCCAGTTCCATTCATCGTAGAATTTTATTTTTTGGATTAAAATGTAGTTTGGAGTGATTTCTAACTATAATCGTAACATTTGTTTAACTTTTTATGTATATAAAGTGACTTAAAATGCCCATGAATATGGTCCAAAATCGCAAATGTCGCGATTTATTAAATTAGATTTTTTACACTTTTAGTGACTGACACTTGATCATACACCATCGTAGATCGGTAGAGGATAAACATAAGTTTATTAAATAAGAACCACCATTAGGATCTGCTAAAGTGCACTTGTACGAATAAGTATGCAAAAAATTTTTTAATAAGGTCAAATTATATAGCATTGGGTTCTTTTCTTTGCAGATACTTTATTTTCATATTAATATGTTGTTTGGCTCATACTGAGCGCATTAGGGATATGCGTACAAATAAGCGGCCCTTATTAAGGCTTCGATTGGGTTAATAAATAAAACATAAGGTTGTAATATTCTAAAAAACCAGTGTGATATTAAATGCACTTTAAACAATAAATAGAGATCAAATAACAAATGGACTACACAATTAAAAACTCGCACAATTTTGTACTTATTATATCGCTTCAAATTAATTTAACAGTGGATATTTGGGGGAAGGGGGAAGTTACAGTGTGCATTCGGGGGAAGTTTGGTGAACTGCATTTATGCAGTGAATCCAAACTTCCCCCTTTTAGATATCGTATACTTAAGACATGCTAGGGTGACTGGGAAATAATTGTTACTGTCACACTTTGCTTCCATTTATCCTATCCTTTATTATTACCCCAGTCAGATAAGAGATAATAATCAGAAAAAAATAAACTAAACTGTCTTTCATGCAAACAAATTTCTAATTAAAGACGGGTGAATGACCATGACCATGGAAATAATTTTAAATATAATTGTATATCAACTATTTGGGGAGGCTTCCAAACCCAAAAACAATTATTTCGTTACATATAATATAGTAAATAACGTTGTATGTTCTTCTTCCTCTCATAATAAAATATATATGAAATATCTCAGATCGCTGTGCCCTGAACATTTCACAACCAAAATGTTTCAGTGTGAAAAGTGTAGGCCTACCACACACCGCCCAAACAGCCGCAAACGCATAGCCAACAAATTTATCAAAAGTTTACATACATGTTGTGTTCATGACGAGATGAGTGAAAATTGATCGCGTAATATAAACTAAAAAATTGAGAGTCGGGCCTGGCTCTTCTCCACTTCTTACCCAATGGAAATGTTGTTGTTATAATCTAATATTGGGGCGGCTTTCTCTCGGTGGGATAAATATTTCTCCATTTGACGCAACACCGCCGCGGCCGCTATGAGGGAGGTGAATACCGCGGCCGCTCCTAAAGCCGCAGGCCCTCGCTAACTATATAGGTTAACTTGGGATTCTGGGGGACTTTTCGATGAAGGAACTGACCATATTTTTTTATTTTCTCACCAGGGGAGCGGCTCGGAATTCTAAGATATTAGCAACTCTAACATTATGAAATCGAACCCTTCGACGGACACGGCGGACAAAAAACCGTCATTTTTTCGACAATTTTAAAATTTTTTTGAAAGGCGCTCTACAGTGGCTCGAAAAAACCCTAGGTTATTGCTTAGCCGACGCCGGGATACGATAGAAGGGATTAATTAGTGAATTCGTTTTTTTTTTCAAAAAAGATTACCTCGCCTTTTTTCCGAAAATGTCCGTCAAAGTTGAAAAAACGGACAAAATGACTTTGCGGGATCCGCTATAACTCGGCTAATATTAATCGTACGGGGACGAAAGTAACGCGGTTGGAAAGGGGAAGAGTGGTACTACCTTCGTATCGAATGGGGGTAAGATATTTATTAAAATTTCGGGTGGAAAAAGGGGCTGTAAATTTGTACGTTTTTGTCCGTCTTTTTTGGAAAACTTATTTCCGAAATGTTTAATTCGACAACGCGGGTAGGAATCCACTAATTCTTTTATGAAACTCGTAGAAGACCATTGGGGCTACGTTCCTATCGAAAGGGGGTACAAAAAATATGTCGGCAATAGGGGCCAAAAAGGGCCAGAATTTGTAAAGTAGTTTTTATCGAATAATTTTTTATTTTTAACTTTAGTTGGTTAAGGTACATTCTATACAGTCAATATCCATACGGGGAATTCAAATATGCTATCGGTTTTGCTCCAAGGATGATATTAAAAAAATGAGGGCCAAAATTATAATTTCGCGCTTCAAACTTGCTTCGCGGGAAATCGTCTAGCTCGAAAACTACTTAACTTACGGGAGATTTGTTTACACAGACTTATAGTGCGTTAAATTATCTATCTAACAGCGTTAATCACAGCGCTGGAGGTATTATAAAACTGGAGCGGCAGGCGATCGTGTGAAATATAATATTTATAAAAAGGGACGAAAAATTTTTTTTTTTAACAAATCGCTATTCCATTATAATATAGCGTATTGCGCCAAAAGTACCTGTAAAAAGTATCAAATTAACTCCGCTATCTTTTATCTTAACATATATAATTAAAATTACGAATTTTAAGGGTCGAAAAATATCGCGTTATTTTGGCCCTTTTTTTTAATTTTTTTGGGGCCAAAAATAACCCCTTCTCAAAAGATTAAGAAAAAAATTACGGCAAAGAATATACCAATTTTATTGAATTTGGACCACCAGAACCGAAGTTAGAGCGATTTTAGTGAAAAAATAAAAATAATTTTTTTTGCAAAAAAATTAAGAATGGTCAGGTCAATATTGGGTTTCGAACCCACGAACTTAGGTTTCATTAACGTGATTGATAACCACTAGACTATGTGACCAAGAGAATTTGAAATTTTCGAGTGACTATTTTTAAACATAAATAACTTCGGTTCTACAGGGCCGTTTAATCTGAAACTTTTTTCATTGGATAGAGAATAGATTGTAGTGTGTGAAATAGTATACAACTTGGGAAAAGACGCATGTGCACTTAGTGCAAAATGCACTTAAATAGTGAACATTTTTTCGATACTTCAAACACTATTATTTCCAGTTCTATTCATCGTAGAATGTTATTTTTTGGATTAAAATGTAGTTTGGAATGATTTCTAACTATAATCGTAACATTTGTTTAACTTTTTATGTCTATAAAGTGACTTAAAATGTCCATGAATATGGTCCAAAATCGCAAATCCAGATTTATTAAATTGGATTTTTGACACTTTTAGCGACTGACACTTGATCATACACCATCGTAGATCGGTAGAGGATAAACATAAGGTTGTTAAATAAGAGCCACCATTACGATCTGCTAAAGTGCATTTGTACAAATAAGTGTGCAAAAGTGCAAATTTTTTAATAAGGTCAAATTATATAGTATTGGGTTATTTTCTTTGCAGATACTTTATTTTCATATTAATATGTTGTTTGAACCTTACTGAGCGCATTAGGGGATATGCGTACAAATAACCGGCCCTTATGAGGCTTCGATTGGGTAAATTAATAAAACATAAGGTTGTATAGTATAATATTCTAAAAACCAGTGTGATATTAAATGCACTTTAAATAATAAATAGAAATCAAATAACAATTGGACCACACAATTAAAAACTCGCACAATTTTGTACTTATTATATCGCTTCAAATTAATTCAACAGAGGATATTTGGGGGAAGGGGGAAGTTACAGTGTGTATTCGGGGGAAGTTTGGTGAACTGCATTTATGCAGTGAATCCAAACTTACCCCTTTGATATATCATATACTTAAGACATGCTAGGGTGACGGGGAAATATTTGTTACTGTCACACTTTGCTTCCATTTATCCTATCCTATATTATTACCCCAGTCAGATAAGAGATAATAAATCAGTAAAAACTAAACTAAACTGTCTTTCATGCAAACAAATTTCTAACTAAAGACGGGTGAATGACCATGACCATGGAAATAATTTTAAATATAATTGTATATCAACTATTTGGGGAGGCTTCCAAGTTAAACCCGAAAACAATTATTTTGTTACATAGTAAATAACGTTGTATGTTCTTCTTCCTCTCATAATAAAATATAAATGAAATATCTCAGATCGCTATGCCCTGTAACATTTCACAACCAAAATATTTAAGTGTGAAAAGTGTAGGCCTACCACACTCCGCCCAAACAACCGCAAACGCATAGCCAACAAATTTAACAAAAGGTTACATACATGTTGGGTTCATGACGAGATGAGTGAAAATTGATCGCGTAATATAAATTAAAAAATTAAGAGACGGGCTGGCTCTCCTCCACTTTCTTACCCAATGGATATGTTGTTGTAATAATCTAATATTGGGGCGGCTTTCTCTCGTTTTTTAATTTCAGTGGGGATACTATTCCATATTTTAATAAGTGCCACTGTTAAACTGTAAGTTCCATGATTTGAATAAGTTTTTGGAATTTTAATATTGTACGTGCGTGGGTTTAGAAGTTTGTGGGAACCAGAAGTTAACAAAGTAATTGGTAAGTATGGTAGATCTATGTGTTTGAAAGGGGTGGATAAGTTATGCGTATATTTGTGAAAGAATTTTAAAGCGTTAAATTCTCGCAGTGAATGTAAGTGCGAAGTTCTGTGCCGGTGGAATCCCTATTCTTTTTACTGAAGACTACGCGTAAACCAAAGTTTTGTTGTTTCTCTATTTCATATAGTTTTTGTTTATATCCATATTGTTTGTGTAATGGTACTAGCAAATCTGAGCAATAATTTTGGTAAGGTAATACTGTAGATTTATATATATTTAATTTTGTCTTCAATGGTAGTTGTCCTTTAACATTGCGTAGGCATGATATTGCAAGGGCCATTTTGTGAGTAATTTGGTCAATTTGGGCGTGCCAGTTAAGTCTAATATCAATAATAACGCCTAAGTACTTAATTGAAGTGGATTGTTCAATTGTGTATGACTGTGTTTTTAGTTGTATTTTTTCTATGCTCGGTGTTCTGGTTTTTGGAGAAAGTAAGATAAATTCTGTCTTATCCGTGTTGAGATCTAGGTTTATATCTAGTAGGTTACGTTCCAGTTTGTCTACATGTTCAGATAGATTGTGTGTTGCTGTTAAAGGATTTGAATGTGATGCAAATATTAGAGTGTCATCAGCATATTGGATTAGATCTAAATCAGAGAAGGCGGATATGTTATTTACGTATAAAATAAATAGGATAGGTCCTACTTGGGTACCCTGTGGAATGCCGTGATTAATTTTAGCCCAGTCAGAATGAGTATTATTAATTTTGACTCTTTGCACCCTATCATGTAAGTAGTTTGCTATTAGGTTGGTGGCAGTAGTGTGAAATCCGAGTCGGGTAAGTTTGTTTAATAGGATATTATGATTTAAAGAGTTGAACGCTTTTGCTACATCCAGTGCTGCAACGGCCACATATTTATTGCTATCTAGTGTTGCTTTCCATGATTCTGTAGTGTAAATTAATGCATCAGAAGTTGCATATCCTTTGCGAAAACCGAATTGTTTATTTTTGATTATTTTATTTTTAGTTATATATGATACAATTTGGTTTAGCATTACGGTTTCAAAAATTTTAGCAAATGTGGATGTTACAGATATTGGGCGATAGTTGGTAGCATTCTCTCTATCTCCCTTTTTGAAAACAGGGGTAATATTAGTCATTTTTAAGTTTGAGGGGAACTTCGATGTGGTTAAACTTTGGTTTATTATATATGTTAATGGGTAGGCTATTTTTGTCTTAATTAATTTTATTATGCGTGGGGGAATTGTGGAGGGACCAGCAGATTTATTCGTATTTAGTTTATCCAAGATGGTTAAGAGATCAGTTACAGTGATATTGTGAAATGAAAAAGTATCATTGCACAATGGAGTATGTGTGTTAACAGGTAGTGTTTGTTTTGTGATATTTCTAGTCTGTAGTCCCAGTGTTAAAAATGTAGAGTTGAGTATATTAGCTATTATTTTGCAACCGTGTTCAATTTTTCCATTTTTAGTTTTTATTGTATTAATCATATCGCTCGTACTTTTTTTATTTAAAATTGAGTTAATTATTTTCCAGCGTGATTTTGCATTTTTTGCCCCAGCAAATTTTGATTTCATATAATTATTTTTTAATGTGCGATTTAAGTTATTGTATTTATTTCTATTCGTCTTAAAGTTTGCATAATCATCATCAGTTTTAGTTGTTCTCCAGATATATAGTGAGTCCATTTTTTGTTTATTTAGTTGTTTTAGTTCCTGTGTTTCCCATGCATTTTTGTTTGTAGTGTTCTTAGTTCTGTTTTCTGTTATTGTTTTTGTTGTTATAGGAGCATGTCTGTTTAGTACGTTTTCAATTTCATGTTCGAAGTAATTATATGATTTGTCAATGTCCGCGTTATTGTATAGTGGGGCCCAATTTATTTGCGATATATCCTGCAAGAAAATTTTTTCTGAGAACTGTTTATAATCTCTGTATGTTATTCTTATGCTACTTTTTTTGGACGTGGGTGTCGCGCTTAGCTTCGTGTCACAATGTAATAATACATAATCGTGGTCAGAGAAGCCACTCGGTGGGATAAATATTTCTCCATTTGACGCAACACCGCCGCGGCCGCTATGAGGGAGGTGAATACCGCGGCCGCTCCTAAAGCCGCAGGCCATCGCTAACTATATAGGTTAACTTGGGATTCTGGGGGACTTTTCGATGAAGGAACTGACCAAATTTTTTTATTTTCTCACCAGGGGAGCGGCTCGGAATTCTAAGATATTAGCAACTCTAACATTATTAAATCTAACCCTTCGACGGACACGGCGGACAAAAAACCGTCATTTTTTCGACAATTTTAAAATTTTTTTGAAAGGCGCTCTACAGTGGCTCGAAAAAACCCTAGGTTATTGCTTAGCCGACGCCGGGATACGATAGAAGGGATTAATTAGTGAATTCGTTTTTTTTTTCAAAAAAGATTACCACGCCTTTTTTCCGAAAATGTCCGTCAAAGTTGAAAAAACGGACAAAATGACTTTGCGGGATCCGCTATAACTCGGCTAATATTAATCGTACGGGGACGAAAGTAACGCGGTTGGAAAGGGGAAGAGTGGTACTACCTTCGTATCGAATGGGGGTAAGATATTTATTAAAATTTCGGGTGGAAAAAGGGGCTGTAAATTTGTACGTTTTTGTCCGTCTTTTTTGGAAAACTTATTTCCGAAATGTTTAATTCGACAACGCGGGTAGGAATCCACTAATTCTTTTATGAAACTCGTAGAAGACCATTGGGGCTACGTTCCTATCGAATGGGGGTACAAAAAATATGTCGGCAATAGGGGCCAAAAAGGGCCAGAATTTGTAAAGTAGTTTTTATTGAATAATTTTTTATTTTTAACTTTAGTTGGTTAAGGTACATTCTATACAGTCAATATCCATACGGGGAATTCAAATATGCTATCGGTTTTGCTCCAAGGATGATATTAAAAAAATTAGGGCCAAAATTATACTTTCGCGCTTCAAACTTGCTTCGCGGGAAATCGTCTAGCTCGAAAACTACTTAACTTGCGGGAGATTTGTTTACACAGACTTATAGTGCGGTAAATTATCTATCTAACAGCGTTAATCACAGCGCCGGAGGTATTATAAAACTGGAGCGGCAGGCGATCGTGTGAAATATAATATTTATAAAAAGGGACGAAAATTTTTTTTATTTAACAAATCGCTATTCCATTATAATTTAGCGTATTGCGCCAAAAGTACCTGTAAAAAGTATCAAATTAACTCCGCTATCTTTTATCTTAACATATATAATTAAAATTACGAATTTTAAGGGTCGAAAAATATCGCGTTATTTTGGCCCTTTTTTTAATTTTTTTGGGGCCAAAAATAACCCCTTCTCAAAAGATTAAGAAAAAAATTACGGCAAAGAATATACCAATTTTATTGAATTTGGACCACCAGAACCGAAGTTAGAGCGATTTTAGTGAAAAAATAAAAATAATTTTTTTTGCAAAAAAATTAAGAATGGTCAGGTCAATATTGGATTTCGAACCCGCGAACTTAGGTTTCATTAACGTGATTGATAACCACTAGACTATGTGACCAAGAGAATTTGAAATTTTCGAGTGACTATTTTTAAACATAAATAACTTCGGTTCTACAGGGCCGTTTAATCTGAAACTTTTTTCATTGGATAGAGGATAGATTGTAGTGTGTGAAATAGGATAAAACTTGGGAAAATACTTATGTGCACTTAGTGCAAAATGCACTTAAATAGTGAACATTTTTTCGATATTTCAAACACTATTATTTCCAGTTCTATTCATCGTAGAATGTTATTTTTTGGATTAAAATGTAGTTTGGAATGATTTCTAACTATAATCGTAACATTTGTTTAACTTTTTATGTCTATAAAGTGACTTAAAATGTCCATGAATATGGTCCAAAATCGCAAATCCAGATTTATTAAATTGGATTTTTGACACTTTTAGCGACTGACACTTGATCATGCACCATCGTAGATCGGTAGAGGATAAACATAAGTTTGTTAAATAAGAGCCACCATTACGATCTGCTAAAGTGCATTTGTACAAATAAGTGTGCAAAAGTGCAAATTTTTTAATAAGGTCAAATTATATAGTATTGGGTTATTTTCTTTGCAGATACTTTATTTTCATATTAATATGTTGTTTGAACCTTACTGAGCGCATTAGGGCATATGCGTAAAAATAACCGGCCCTTATGAGGCTTCGATTGGGTAAATTTATAAAACATAAGGTTGTATAGTATAATATTCTAAAAACCAGTGTGATATTAAATGCACTTTAAATAATAAATAGAAATCAAATAACAATTGGACCACACAATTAAAAACTCGCACAATTTTGTACTTATTATATCGCTTCAAATTAATTCAACAGTGGATATTTGGGGGAAGGGGGAAGTTACAGTGTGCATTCGGGGGAAGTTTGGTGAACTGCATTTATGCAGTGAATCCAAACTTCCCCCTTTGATATATCATATACTTAAGACATGCTAGGGTGACGGGGAAATATTTGTTACTGTCACACTTTGCTTCCATTTATCCTATCCTTTATTATTACCCCAGTCAGATAAGAGATAATAAATCAGTAAAAACTAAACTAAACTGTCTTTCATGCAAACAAATTTCTAACTAAAGACGGGTGAATGACCATGACCATGGAAATAATTTTAAATATAATTGTATATCAACTATTTGGGGAGGCTTCCAAGTTAAACCCGAAAACAATTATTTTGTTACATAGTAAATAACGTTGTATGTTCTTCTTCCTCTCATAATAAAATATAAATGAAATATCTCAGATCGCTATGCCCTGTAACATTTCACAACCAAAATATTTAAGTGTGAAAAGTGTAGGCCTACCACACACCGCCCAAACAACCGCAAACGCATAGCCAACAAATTTAACAAAAGGTTACATACATGTTGGGTTCATGACGAGATGAGTGAAAATTGATCGCGTAATATAAAGTAAAAAATTAAGAGACGGGCTGGCTCTCCTCCACTTTCTTACCCAATGGATATGTTGTTGTAATAATCTAATATTGGGGCGGCTTTCTCTCGGTGTTGTTATTGAATTATAAATGGATTTATTATGGGAGGTAGTGAGGTATAAGTCAAGTAATGAGTTTTTGTTTTTCCCATTGCCATATCGTGTTGGGGTAAGTTCGTTAAGTAGGTCTAGATTATAAGTAATCATATAGTTTTCAAGTTCCTTCACTTTCACATTATTTTTATCTAACATATCACAATTAAAGTCACCTGCTATGATTGTATTACTATAATTGTAGTTCAGTGCATTTTCCGTTTCTTCAAGAAAATCTTCAAGAAAAGATACATTTTTGGGGGGTCGATATACTACGCCGAATAGAATACTGGTATCGATTTCTATCCAAAGTGACTCATATGCAGATTTGCAGTTTTTATTTTGGATGTCCTGCTTTACTTTATGCGGCAAGTTTTCTGGAATATAAATAACTATTTCCTCCCTTTCTTTTCCTCCTATCGTTACGGTAATGTACATATCCAGGTATTGAAATAGATTGTTTACTATGTTTCCGCTTTAACCATGTTTCTGTTACTCCAATTATTGCGTACTGGTTAAGAGACATAATTAATTGTTTTAATTCTTCATAATTTTTCACTAAACTGCGGGTGTTGATTAAAATGAAATTTACCCCGTTAAGATTTTGTGTCATGTAGTCGGTTACTGTTATACATTGTGTATTAGGTCGATTGTTCGTCTTAGTTGGCTGTGTACCTTTAGGTCCCGGGTTAGTTTCTATATCATTGCATTGGGCGAATATGTTTGCTAAAATGTTGCCTGATATGTAAACTATTATAGGTACCTAAACTTATAAAAAATTGTGTGAGCATATGAGTTACTTGGTGCACTCTTGGGACTGTTTGGCGTGGACTAAGTAAAGAACCAGGTGAGGACCTTCGAATACGTAAGGGAAAGGCATGGGCAGCCTTGAATAGGCTTTCCAGGATTTGGAAGTCACCTAGAATTAATCGGAAACTTAAGGTCCGATTATTTAGAGCAGCAGTAGTTCCAGTACTCCTCTATGGGAGTCCATGCTGGGCTCTAACTGCTGAGGACACCAAATCTCTGGATGGCACATTCACAAGAATGCTACGCCGGGTACATTGTGTCAAGTACAATGCACACATCTCCAACCAGACACTATATAACATTGGAGGTGTCTCATTGGTTCCCCCAAGCTTGACACTAGAACAAAATCGCCTCCGCTTTGCAGGACATTGCTTTCGCCGTGAGGACCAGCCAGTGCATAATCTTGTACTTTGGCAGCCTCATGGAGTGAATAAGCATGGTGGACAGCCCATGACTTTCTTGAGACGCATCTTAAAGGACACTGGCCTTAAAGATGCGGATGATCTAGCAAATGTCATGGGTGATAGGGAGTTGTGGCGGCGCAATTTTGTTGACAAGCCGGCACAGCATTCTTAAAAATGCAGCTGCAATGCAGCATGCCGATCCTAGTAGTAGTAGTAGTAAAGTAAAGAACCTGAGTAACTTCTATTGGGACTAAGTACTTTTATATTGTAGGCGTGTGCTGTAACAGTAAAACGGTTATGTACCGACAATTGTGACGCTAATTGTATAGTTAATACTAAACATACTAAACCTACTAAACCTGTGGGTTTTCTACATTCTAATTTACCGTATTGTTTTGTAACAAGCCATATTGCGAGTAGGAAATCTATTAATACAGCAGTGGCAGTGATTATAGTATGGAAAAAGTGAATTTGATTTAGGATGAATACTTGCGGTATTAAGATCTGTAAAAGAATTAACAATGAAAGTCTAATAGGTTTATATTTAGTTTTTCGAAGAAGATTTGGCTTAGATTTTAATAATATTATTTTCTTTTGCGACAAAAATGGGCGAATATAGTTGCCATAGATACTGGCTAGGATATTTACAGCAAAGTTTACATAAACCTCATTTACACAATGTAAATGTAATAAGAAAATATCTTTGTTAAACATTAATATCAAATATAGAAGATATATACATATGCGCCGAGTTTCAATTCTAAATAAACCCGCCATAAACATATAACAAGCCCCTTGCTGGCAACTCAGTATGGGACGCTCTAACCTGTTATATAGTAAATTGCACTTTAATAGTAATAAATGAATATTGGCGAATAACGGAATTAATAATATGGCGTAAATAAGTTCATGGCAATTCGTAAGTAAGGCACGGTAATTATAATTATATGGTACATACAAAGGTGCTAACTTACCAGTGAAGTGACAATAAAATCGAAGTATTCAGTGTTTAGACCTGAATCAGCGACCTGAATGAAATTGAGAATTGCAGAAATTAACGCTGAAATAGTAAATTAATTAGCAACAGTTACAAATTTATCGGGAGGATATATAATATAATAAAGCCTATGAATTACCTAATAATACGTTTCTTTGTTTACTACACGTACTAGGTCGAGCAAGCTCGGACAGTGGAAATGAGATCCTTCCAGGCTTCCCGATTCTCCATAGTTGTCGCAATTTCGTTTCTCCCAAGTTCAGTATCCCTTTCAAGTTGATCCATATGTTATGGCCGGTCGTCCATGACTACGCTTTCCATGAGTCGGTTGCCAGAAAAGTAGATCTGTTATGACCTCGTCTTTGCTTCGCCAGCAGTGCCCACTGAATCTTAATCTGCGTTCACGGAGGGTGGTTGATACAGGTGGTATTGTACCATAAAGCTCGGCGTTTGTCATGTGTTGTCTCCAGCTGATGTTTAGGAATGCCCTTATTTATTAGTCTTGTATAGCAACCATCAATTCGTTGTTCAAGTGATTTCGTCAGTGTCCATGTCTTACCCCCTTATAAAAATGCACTTTCTACTGTGGCTCGAAAGAACTTAGTCTTCAGGTGCCTGGAGAGATCTTATTTCCAGATGGTATCCATTTTTGATAGAGCTATCCATGCCTTTGTTTTCCTAACATCTATGTCATTAAATCATTAAATATTTTAGTTTAATCGTGTTAGGTATAGGTTTAAATTTATTACATCATTATATTGGATATTATACGAGTCCTATGGGCTCAATCAATCAATCAATCAATCAATCAATCAATCAATCAATGTCTTTTTGCTACTCTCTATCCATGACCCAAGGTACTGGAAGTCGTCAACCTTCCTCAGTTGATTATTATCAATTGTTGACAAGTTTCCATTAACATTAAAAGTCATGAATTCTGTCTTGGTAACATTTATATGCAATCCAACATCCTTACCCTTAGCAGCCCTCTCCACTTTATTTAGTAGAAACTGTGAATCTGCTAGCGTATTAGAGAGCAGGGCGATGTCATCCTCAAAGTCGGTGTCTGTGACTGTAGTTGACGAATATCTGCTGCTTTTGGTGTCTGTGACTGTAGTTGCCGGATATCTTCTACTTCTGCATTCTTGTGGTTTGAATCCCAGATCTACACCCTTTGTGGCCGTCGTCATTGCGTAATCCAGTACAATTACGAATAATAAAGGCGCCAATGTGTCACCTTGCAGTACGCCAGCCAGGATTGAGAAGAACTCAGTTTCACCACCTGGTGAGAGTACCTGAGCTTCTGTGTCACAATATAATAATCTAATGCCAGCAACAATTACCTCCTTACTTTGGTTGTATTCCACTGGTTTGTTTGGATATCCCCCCTGAGGTCTTTAAAATACCTGAGTGTTTAAAGCTCATCTATCCCATCATAGTAGACATGTACCGAACAACAAGAGTCCCACAAGAAATGAAAACAAATAAGTTGGTGCCAGTTCCCAAGAAGGGCACCCTAACACTCTATGGTTCTTTTAGGGGGATCTCATTGATCTCGATTGCTGCAAAGCTATACAATAGAATTATATTAAATCGCATCAGGGATCCCATTGAGAGACTGCTCCGTGGAAATTAGAATGGGTTCCGTAAAGGTCGTGGGACCATGGAGCCCATTTTGGCACTTAGAAGGATAATTGAAGAATTATCAAAAAAGAAAGACAGGCATCTGGCTGTTATCTTTGTTGACTTCTTCAAGGCCTTTGATTCAGTCTCTCGCTCACGTATGTTCAGCATACTTTCATTATATGGGATTCCTGATGAAATTATTTCAGCAATCAGATCAGTATACGATGGTTCGACAACATTTGTGTCTACTGTTAACGGTGACACAGAACCATTTGAAGTGTTATGGGGCGTCCTCCAAGGAGACACACTTGCACCATTCTTGTTCATTATTGTGGTTGACTATGTTCTACGCATGTCCTTAGATCATCATAAAGATGATGGGGTGATGATAACTCCACCTACTGGCTCCAGAAGTACTTAGGAGTACTCTGAGAAACATTAGAGGGAGCCCAACGGCTCCTCAGCTCATTAGAACATGCTGCTTCTAGTGTTGGTCTTTTTATTAACTCCAGAAAGACCAAAATTTTGACAGTTAACTTTGAAAGTCCTCAGCAAGTCTCTGATCGGATGAGCTTAAGCTCAAAGGATGGTATGCTTGAGCATGTGGACGACTTCTGTTACCTGGGATCATGGATCCGGAAGTCAGGTGAGGACCTTCGAATACGTAAGGGAAAGGGATGGGCAGCCTTGAATAGGCTTTCCAGGATTTGGAAGTCACCGAGAATTAATCGGAAACTTAAGGTCCGATTATTTAGAGCAGCATTTAGGCTCTAACTGCTGAGGACACCAAATCTCTGGATGGCACATATACAAGAATGCTACGCCGGGTTCGTTGTGTCTACAACCGGACACTATATAACATTGGAGGTGTCTCATTGGTTCCCCCAAGCTTGACACTAGAACAAAATCGCCTCCGCTTTGCAGGACATTGCTTTCGCCGTGAGGACCAGCCAGTGCATAATCTTGTACTTTGGTAGCCTCATGGAGTGAATAAGCATGGTGGACAGCCCATGACTTTCTTGAGATGCATCTTAAAGGACACTGGCCTTGATGATCTAGCAAATGTCATGGGTGATAGGGAGTTGTGGCGGAGCAATTTTGTCGACAAGCCGGCACAGCATTCTTAAAAATGCAGCTGCAATGCAGCATGCCGATCCTAGTAGTAGTAGTAGTTGTTTGGATACTACTGTAGAACCTACTTTAATCTCACGAATTTTCATTATTATTGTATAATTATTTAGAGAGAGAGATACACTAAATGCTATAAAGTTTCGGGTACAACAGGAGACGTGGATCATATCTGCAAAACTGATGTTACAGCTGTCGACTTTGCTAATGAATTCGTTGCTCTGTTGGGGACATTGGGCAGCTCAAAAGTTTATTCACACACAGCGTAGCAGCTTCCTCCTCCAATGCCGAGCTTTTTATTAATAGCAATAATAACGAACAAACTGCTGTCAGTGAACTTTGATCCATAGTTCATCAATAGCAAATAGCCTTTAACAGCGTTCACAGAGGGCCTGTCCTGAGGTCGGTACTTAATAACCTCCCACCCCTCTACAACCTCGCATACCAGTCGTATTCCAAACCAACTCACCTATTCTATAGAGGCTCTATAATCCCGTCAGATAATGGGGTGCAGCAGGGTGATCCCCTTGCATCCCTTTTCTTTAGCAGTGATACAATTGAGCTGGTTGACAGTCTTGAATCTCCACTGAATGTGTGGTTTCTCGACGACGGATCATTGGGAGGGACAGTCGAGGAGGTCGGAGCTGACTTGAGGAGAATCATCGAGGAGGCTGCCAAGTTGGGCCTAGTGATCAAGGCATCAAAGTGTGAAATGATATTCGGTAAGCACTTCCCCGACAGTCTCAAGGATGCAACTTCTAGCTTATTCGAATCCATCACCCCAGGCATTAAGGTTCAGGAGCTTTCGGAATCGTCACTACTCGGTGCACCACTCGGTGATTCGTCCCTAGAGACTGCGCTACAGACCAAGATATCTGAACTCGGTAGACTAGAAGAGCGTCTTCAGCTTCTGAGTGCACACGATGCCCTCTATCTGCTTAGGCACTGCTTTGCAATCCCTAAGTTTATGTACCTCCTACGTTGTGCACCAGCCTTCAGATCGGACCAGCTGGATGATCTCGACCGAGCCATCCAGCAAGCACTTGAAGTAGCAATCAACACAAAACTCAACAAGGATGCTTGGATCCAATCAGCCCTTCCCATTTCTATGGGGGGCCTGGGAGTCCGGAGTACGAGGGACGTCGCTATACCTGCCTTCTTGGCTTCTGTCTACGGATGCAGTCCCCTACTCCATTCTCTCTTGCCCGCCAGTTTGATTAGCATTGAAGATCCACTCCTATGCATTGCGATCAACAACCTTCCCAAAGACTTCATGCCACCTACCAACCGTGCCATTCAGAGGAACTGGGACACCCCACTTTGCATAGAACGCCGTGATGACCTCATCAATCGAACATCAACTCCAAAGGATAGGGCACGACTGCTAGCGACGAGAGCGGATCATTCTGGCGACTGGCTGCAGGCACTCCCTGTATCAGCGCTAGGACTTAGGCTCAACGACGATGAGCTACGCATAGGAGTCGCCCTCCGCCTCGGTAGCCCCATATGTGAAGAGCATTCCTGTAGAGGTTGTGGGGTGTTGGTGGACAGGAGTGGAACCCACGGCCTCAGCTGTCTCCATAATTATGGAAAATACACCCGTCATGCTGAGGCCAATGACATAATACACCGAGCCCTCTCATCAGCAGGTGTTTCCTCCACACTAGAGCCCCGCGGCCTAGCCATAGATGGCAAGAAACCAGACGGAGTGACATTGGGCCCCTGGTCTTCAGGCCGCCCACTAGTGTGGGACTACACCTGTCGTGATACGTTGGCCCAAACGTATCTACCAGCCACATCCCAGGAAGCAGGAACAGCAGCAACCATCGCCGAATCAACCAAAGGCTCTAAGTATGCAGCCCTGCAACACAACTATATATTCCGTACCATTGCGACAGAAACCCTGGGACCGGTAGGAGTCGAAGGCACTGAAACACTTCGCGAAATAGGGCGCAGGATCAGCAATCGGACAGGGGAACCCCGTTCCACTGCATACCTGTTTCAACGCCTTTCAATAGCCACCATCCGAGGGAATGCAGTAGCAGTTCTTGGCACCCTCCCCAGTCAGGCTAGCTTGGACGAGGTCTTCCTTATCTGAAACCTCCTTCACTCCGTCTATCCTTCTCTACCACCACCTAGTCTCTTAATCTCTATTTTTGTCCCCACCGAGCCAATCAGTCAGTCTCCGGTCGCCATTCTCATTGTAATTCTTCTGACATCATTAAGTTATTTATATACTAAT
Organism: Nemertoderma westbladi; assembly: GCA_032718475.1. NCBI lineage: Eukaryota > Metazoa > Xenacoelomorpha > Nemertodermatida > Nemertodermatidae > Nemertoderma > Nemertoderma westbladi. The sequence goes on along the minus strand of JAUCBJ010009132.1, from coordinate 96,813 downwards.
CAAACGAAAATTTGTTATTTAATTACATGTATTATATATAAGATTTTCTTTATGTAGCTACTGTATCTATATTTAACTGTTTGAATTTCAATGGTATTAATCCAATGTTACGTTTAATATATTATATTATTATTTGAAGTTAATCGATACAAATCTATTTTATTTTCAAAAAAATTTAAAATCAAAAGTAAATAATGGGTCGCGAGAATATTGAAGTAAAATTTTCTACGTTTTTTTCCCATGTAATACGTAATTTTATTCCTAAATTGGTACTTTTTCGTTGCTTAATTCTTTAATAAAACGTACAGAGATATACCGGTAGTGGTACAAAATAAATTAAACTGTAGCATTTTACTACATTGCTTCCACTCATCAACTCTCGATGCTGCCTTGCTCAATGTTAAATAATTTATTGTTCTTTAACTCCTGATGCTGCTTTACTCAATGTTAAATAATTTATTGTTCTTTAACTCCTGATGCTGCTTTACTCAATGTTAAATAATTTATTGTTCTTTAACTCCTGATGCTGCCTTACTCAATGTTAAATAATTTATTGTTCTTTAACTCCTGATGCTGCTTTACTCAATGTTAAATAATTTATTGTTCTTTAACTCCTGATGCTGCCTTACTCAATGTTAAATAATTTATTGTTCTTTAACTCCTGATGCTGCTTTACTCAATGTTAAATAATTTATTGTTCTTTAACTCCTGATGCTGCCTTACTCAATGTTAAATAATTTATTGTTCTTTAACTCCTGATGCTGCTTTACTCAATGTTAAATAATTTATTGTTCTTTAACTCCTGATGCTGCTTTACTCAATGTTAAATAATTTATTGTTCTTTAACTCCTGATGCTGCTTTACTCAATGTTAAATAATTTATTGTTCTTTAACTCCTGATGCTGCTTTACTCAATGTTAAATAATTTATTGTTCTTTAACTCCTGATGCTGCTTTACTCAATGTTAAATAATTTATTGTTCTTTAACTCCTGATGCTGCTTTACTCAATGTTAAATAATTTATTGTTCTTTAACTCCTGATGCTGCTTTACTCAATGTTAAATAATTTATTGTTCTTTAACTCCTGATGCTGCTTTACTCAATGTTAAATAATTTATTGTTCTTTAACTCCTGATGCTGCTTTACTCAATGTTAAATAATTTATTGTTCTTTAACTCCTGATGCTGCTTTACTCAATGTTAAATAATTTATTGTTCTTTAACTCCTGATGCTGCTTTACTCAATGTTAAATAATTTATTGTTCTTTAACTCCTGATGCTGCTTTACTCAATGTTAAATAATTTATTGTTCTTTAACTCCTGATGCTGCTTTACTCAATGTTAAATAATTTATTGTTCTTTAACTCCTGATGCTGCTTTACTCAATGTTAAATAATTTATTGTTCTTTAACTCCTGATGCTGCTTTACTCAATGTTAAATAATTTATTGTTCTTTAACTCCTGATGCTGCTTTACTCAATGTTAAATAATTTATTGTTCTTTAACTCCTGATGCTGCTTTACTCAATGTTAAATAATTTATTGTTCTTTAACTCCTGATGCTGCTTTACTCAATGTTAAATAATTTATTGTTCTTTAACTCCTGATGCTGCTTTACTCAATGTTAAATAATTTATTGTTCTTTAACTCCTGATGCTGCTTTACTCAATGTTAAATAATTTATTGTTCTTTAACTCCTGATGCTGCTTTACTCAATGTTAAATAATTTATTGTTCTTTAACTCCTGATGCTGCTTTACTCAATGTTAAATAATTTATTGTTCTTTAACTCCTGATGCTGCTTTACTCAATGTTAAATAATTTATTGTTCTTTAACTCCTGATGCTGCTTTACTCAATGTTAAATAATTTATTGTTCTTTAACTCCTGATGCTGCTTTACTCAATGTTAAATAATTTATTGTTCTTTAACTCCTGATGCTGCTTTACTCAATGTTAAATAATTTATTGTTCTTTAACTCCTGATGCTGCCTTACTCAATGTTAAATAATTTATTGTTCTTTAACTCCTGATGCTGCCTTACTCAATGTTAAATAATTTATTGTTCTTTAACTCCTGATGCTGCTTTACTCAATGTTAAATAATTTATTGTTCTTTAACTCCTGATGCTGCCTTACTCAATGTTAAATAATTTATTGTTCTTTAACTCCTGATGCTGCTTTACTCAATGTTAAATAATTTATTGTTCTTTAACTCCTGATGCTGCTTTACTCAATGTTAAATAATTTATTGTTCTTTAACTCCTGATGCTGCTTTACTCAATGTTAAATAATTTATTGTTCTTTAACTCCTGATGCTGCTTTACTCAATGTTAAATAATTTATTGTTCTTTAACTCCTGATGCTGCTTTACTCAATGTTAAATAATTTATTGTTCTTTAACTCCTGATGCTGCTTTACTCAATGTTAAATAATTTATTGTTCTTTAACTCCTGATGCTGCTTTACTCAATGTTAAATAATTTATTGTTCTTTAACTCCTGATGCTGCTTTACTCAATGTTAAATAATTTATTGTTCTTTAACTCCTGATGCTGCCTTACTCAATGTTAAATAATTTATTGTTCTTTAACTCCTGATGCTGCCTTACTCAATGTTAAATAATTTAATGTTCTTTAACTCCTGATGCTGCTTTACTCAATGTTAAATAATTTATTGTTCTTTAACTCCTGATGCTGCCTTACTCAATGTTAAATAATTTATTGTTCTTTAACTCCTGATGCTGCTTTACTCAATGTTAAATAATTTATTGTTCTTTAACTCCTGATGCTGCTTTACTCAATGTTAAATAATTTATTGTTCTTTAACTCCTGATGCTGCTTTACTCAATGTTAAATAATTTATTGTTCTTTAACTCCTGATGCTGCTTTACTCAATGTTAAATAATTTATTGTTCTTTAACTCCTGATGCTGCTTTACTCAATGTTAAATAATTTATTGTTCTTTAACTCCTGATGCTGCTTTACTCAATGTTAAATAATTTATTGTTCTTTAACTCCTGATGCTGCTTTACTCAATGTTAAATAATTTATTGTTCTTTAACTCCTGATGCTGCCTTGCTCAATGTTAAATAATTTAATGTTCTTTAACTCCTGATGCTGCTTTACTCAATGTTAAATAATTTATTGTTCTTTAACTCCTGATGCTGCTTTACTCAATGTTAAATAATTTATTGTTCTTTAACTCCTGATGCTGCTTTACTCAATGTTAAATAATTTATTGTTCTTTAACTCCTGATGCTGCTTTACTCAATGTTAAATAATTTATTGTTCTTTAACTCCTGATGCTGCTTTACTCAATGTTAAATAATTTATTGTTCTTTAACTCCTGATGCTGCTTTACTCAATGTTAAATAATTTATTGTTCTTTAACTCCTGATGCTGCTTTACTCAATGTTAAATAATTTATTGTTCTTTAACTCCTGATGCTGCTTTACTCAATGTTAAATAATTTATTGTTCTTTAACTCCTGATGCTGCTTTACTCAATGTTAAATAATTTATTGTTCTTTAACTCCTGATGCTGCTTTACTCAATGTTAAATAATTTATTGTTCTTTAACTCCTGATGCTGCCTTACTCAATGTTAAATAATTTATTGTTCTTTAACTCCTGATGCTGCCTTACTCAATGTTAAATAATTTAATGTTCTTTAACTCCTGATGCTGCTTTACTCAATGTTAAATAATTTATTGTTCTTTAACTCCTGATGCTGCCTTACTCAATGTTAAATAATTTATTGTTCTTTAACTCCTGATGCTGCCTTACTCAATGTTAAATAATTTATTGTTCTTTAACTCCTGATGCTGCTTTACTCAATGTTAAATAATTTAATGTTCTCGAATATTTATTACGTAACTAGAGAGCCGCTTAACTACATACACCAATATTGGATATTGGGTTCCGTTTTGGACAGACACGTAGACTCTAAAGTTGCAATAAACTATTGAGTGTGTGCTCAAATTTGGTTCAAATTACTACGTCGATGCTCTTTCAAAAACATGTAATACAATTTAAGAAGTAAGTAATTATTTGCGTACTTATTTGATATCAACATGAATGCTAACTCTATCAAAAATTTAAGAAGATCCACAAAAATATTTTTATTCTAAATTTGTTACTCGAATATACCTCAAAATCGGGAGAAAAAGTTTTATATTTTATCCCTAGGGAAAAAAAGTAACCCATAGGATTGCATTAATTTTACATTACTTATCCCGGCGAAAAATGTAAAATAAAATATTTTTGGTAGAATTTCTTAAATTTTTGCTAAATAAAATTTTTATTCAATTATTAAATTAAATAGAGAACTGTATAGTTGAGTAATAAAACATTACGTAGATAAATATTAATGTTCCATTATTTTAATACAAATAATGTTATTCGATAAACTCTAATTGTGGATCTTCAACATTGTCCTGAAACATTGTCTTTAAATTTAAATTTTTTTTGAAGTAATTGTTGCTGGCATTGAATTGTTATATTGTGACACAGAAGCGCAGGTACTCTCACCAGATGGTGAAACTGAGTTTTTCTCAATCATGGCTGGCGTACTGCAAGGTGACACATTAGCACCATTACTATTTGTAATTGTGCTGGATTACGCAATGAGGACGGCCACCAAGGGTGAAGATCTGGGATTCACACTTCAAGAACGCAGAAGTAGTAGATATCCGGCAACTACAGTCACAGACACAGACCTTGCGGATGACATCGCCCTGCTCTCTAATACCCTAGCAGATGCACAGCTTCTACTAAATAATGTGGAGAGGGCTGCTAAGGAGGTTGGATTGCCTATAAATGCTACAAAGACCGAATTCATGACTTTTAATGTTGATGGAAACTTGACAACCATTGATAATAATCAACTAAGGAAGGTCGATGACTTCCAGTACCTTGGATCATGGATAGAGAGTAGCAAAAAGGACATAGAAGTTAGGAAAGCAAAGGCTTGGGTAGAACTATCAAAAATGGATACCATCTGGAAATCAGATCTCTCCAGGCACCTGAAGACCAAGTTCATTCGAGCCACAGTGGAAAGTGTATTTTTATACGGGGGTGAGACCTGGACACTGACTAAATCACTTGAACAACGAATTGATGGTTGCTACACAAGACTACTAAGGGCAGCACTAAACATCAGCTGGAGACAACACATGACAAACGCCGAGCTTTATGGTACAATACTACCTGTATCAACCACCCTCCGTGAACGCAGATTAAGATTCAGTGGGCACTGCTGGCGAAGTAAAGACGAGGTTATACCAGATCTACTTCTCCGGCAACCAACTCATGGAAAGCGTAGTCGTGGACGACCGGCCATAACATAATTTTAATACAAATATTTCTATCTAATTTCATATAACATCCAGTCTTCTGACCCTTTTAACTTCTTCGTTTAATCTCATAATTAGCACGGCCTTTTTGAGACCAATTACATACAGTAATAATTTTAACTCGGTGTATTTTAATGCACCTTAATTAATTATTAACTCATATTTTAAACTAAGTAATGTAAGAAATGTATGTAATGTATCTTTTATGGGGGAAACCCCATCACCATATAATACTATAGTTAAATTGTCTATGCTGTCTTTGTTCAGTTCTAACCGTATAGTAGTCAGGCAGTAGCAGTCGTTATAGGATTGGTAGTGAATAACAGAAGCAGAATTGTCAGATTATGGATTAGCCGATATCATGTGTCCAGCAAGGACATAATCCATTGAACACGAACTACATTCAAATTTTCGACGGCTTACGTAAATCTAAAATAATACAACAAACACGAGGCGTACTTCAAGGTGACACCCTTAGCCCATTGTTTTTCATCTTATACATTTTTGATATTGTAGACTTCATCGAACTTGCCACCATCCGTATCGCGGAGATTTTTGTGCTGCTGTTCGCAGACGATCTATTATTCTATAGCGAATCCAGGGAAGCCGTACAGGCTGGCTTAGATGCCACAGCAACATGGGCAGCCGACAACGGACTCGAAGTAAACCTCAGCAAGACAGCCGTGATGAAGTTCCGTCGGGGTGGCCGATTGGCCGCCTCTGATAAATTCACATATAATGGCGACCCAGTAAATATTACGAACTCATACAAATATCTAGGCGTTACCTTCCAGTGTACACTATCATTCACCAAACACATAACAACTACTTTTACAAAGGCCATCACAGCAACCCACTACATAAAGAATCCGAAATTACTTTCAGTTTCAACAGCCACCAAGTTATTCAAACTGAAAGTACTACCGATCGTTCTGTACATCCTAAGAGAAATATGGCCTCACTTATCGCCAACACAATAGATAAAATTAAATCATCTTTCCTAAAGAAAGTTCTGGGACTCCACAAAACTACTCACAACCGCCTAGTCTTGGAAATATGCAAAGAAAACAATCTGGTAATCGATATTGTGAAGCAACTAAACCTCACAAACACACCGGAATATCTGGAGAACCTTCACTCAGTACGAAATAAAATATCAGAAATACCACCAGAGTTCTACAATTCCATCGCATTCCGTGACAGGCGATGGACGGGCCCCAACTACAAAAACAGACACGTTGTATGCAGATTCGCGGTGCACGGCTTCCACCACCTCATATGCTGTACAGAAGGTTATCATGACCTCGCTGATAACTGCACCTGCCGTCTCTGTGGCGACGCCATATTGCGGTACCACTTATTAGATTGCCCGAGAAACACCAGGACTCTGTCAGATTGGGCAACAACGGGATAACAATTCCTCAGCTACACCCCCCCCCCCCCCCCCCCGCTCGTTTTTAACTCATAGATTTTAAAAACTCATAGATTTTAAACTCTATAATAAATATATATATATACATAGTTTATTTTATACTGTGCTAATACTTTTCATTATCTACTTACTGTATAAAAAGTGCCACCACTCCGGCTTAATTATAATTATAAATATTTGTTCAGTTCTAAGTTATGGTGTAAATTTATATTAATAATAATAATAATAATATATAGATCAACTTGAAAGGGATACTGAACTTGGGAGAAACGAAATTGCGACAACTATGGAGAATCGGGAAGCCTGGAAGGATCTCATTTCCACTGTCCGAGTTCGCTCGACCTAGTAGTAGTAGTTCTTAAACTTTATTATAACGACCACATTACATTGCATATGATAATAATTACAATATACGAGCAGCACAAGATTAATGCGATAATTAATGAGCATGAGTAAGTGAGGGAGAATGATTCCATACCTGGCGCAGTACAGAAGGCAATATTTCTTGAGAACAATCCAATAATATATGATGCCTCTGATTATCTTTTAGTTTTTTAAGTTGATTAACAACATCTGTTTCAGAGAATTGAACCAATGAAAGGTCAATGTTTGGCTCGATGGACAGCGCAAGGACGTCCTGAACCCGCAGTAACCCTAGATAAGGTGTAACACAAGGTGATAATGAGACAGATGTGTTAATGAAATGGCCGTTTTCCAAACAAATAGAAGCAAAATTTGTTCAAATTATTCTAAGTTAAATAATTTATACACAAAGAAATCGCAACTTCATCTATATTACATAATATTTGCTCCACAATTATTATACCGAGTTAAAATATTTCATGTAGGCATGTAATACGTAATTTTATTGCACACCCATCACCTTGCTACTCCATAGTTCAGTATTGCCGGTGCGCGCGGTAGTGAATCCTGCGCCGTTAAAATCACCCCAGTATCTAAGTAAAACAGTATCATTTAGTGACAACCGTGTTTCACACAGAGATGGACCCCATGTCAAGGCTGTTGTTCAATTTAAAAGTTCGGTACATGGTATAAGTTCCACCGCTTAAATGACCTTCCCTTCCTGCCATGGTGACCAAATCAGATACACTCGAAACGTTTGAGCACCGGCTTAATTAAGGCTCTATATTTAAGTCGTTTGACACACTAAGATCGACACATTCACAATCTAATTGCTATACACAAGTTACCAACCTTGACTGTTATCGTACATTATAGCAATTCTGGTCCAATTATAAGAGACTACAACATCCCGTATAACAGAGTTGAGTGTCCTGTAGTCAGGGACCACGTTAATAGCGAAGTTATGGTTTTGGAAACGCGACTGGTAGACAGCATAGCTTTGTATTACCGGAATCTCCACGATGTTGCACACCGAATGGACAGCGTTGGCCGCGGGTGAATCGCTCGGGGCTATCACCGCTGCTATACCGATCTTTAGAAGATTGCAAACTGAAAGTAAATAAATAATAAATGACCTGAACTAATCGAATAATAACTATTTACATACTTGTGTGTAAAATAGCGTGATAAGTAAAACAGTGTGATGATCCGATCCGAGTGATTTGTTACACGAACGAAAGTAGTGAGTGAGTGAAAACAAAGCCACGAGGATCAGAACACTGTAATACCTATTTACATACTTGTATGTAAAGTACCACTTTACAGTGTGATGATCTTAGTGCTTTGTTACACGAACGAACGTTGTGAGTGAGTGAAAATAAAGCCACGAGGATCAGAACACTGTAAAGTACTTTGCAACAAGTACGTATGTAGTTCTATTCCAAAATTTTAACATCTCGAAATGATTGTATAAGTGATAGAAACTGCACAAATTAAATTAGTTGTTGTATAAATAAATGTAAAAATGACATAAATTCTGATATAAAAAAGTTCGCTTATATTTATGTAAACCTTCCTTCCCCTCTACTTCATCTCACTGGTGCAAAAATAAGTTTTATCGATTTGGTAGAAAAATATACCAAACAGCCACCATGGTTCACCTTTTCTCACCTGCTTGTATCGCCTGGAAGCGGCCACCCGGTTCCACCTATTCTCACCTGCTTGAATCGCCTGGAAGCGGCCACCAGGTTCCACCTTTTCTCACCTGCTTGAATCGCCTGGAAGCGGCCACCAGGTTCCACCTATTCTCACCTGCTTGAATCGCCTGGAAGCGGCCACCAGGTTCCACCTTTTCTCACCTGCTTGAATCGCCTGGAAGCGGCCACCAGGTTCCACCTTTTCTCACCTGCTTGAATCCCCTGGAAGCGCCCACCAGGTTCCACCTATTCTCACCTGCTTGATTCGCCTGGAAGCGGCCACCAGGTTCCACCTTTTCTCACCTGCTTGAATCGCCTGGAAGCGGCCACCAGGTTCCACCTTTTCTCACCTGCTTGAATCGCCTGGAAGCGGCCACCAGGTTCCACCTATTCTCACCTGCTTGATTCGCCTGGAAGCGGCCACCAGGTTCCACCTTTTCTCACCTGCTTGAATCGCCTGGAAGCGGCCACCAGATTCCACCTTTTCTCACCTGCTTGAATCGCCTGAAAGCGGCAACCAGGTTCCACCTTTTCTCACCTGCATGAATCGCCTGGAAGCGGCCACCAGATTCCACCTTTTCTCACCTGCTTGAATCGCCTGAAAGCGGCAACCAGGTTCCACCTTTTCTCACCTGCATGAATCGCCTGGAAGCGGCCACCAGGTTCCACCTTTTCTCACCTGCTTGTATCGCCTGGAAGCGGCCTCCAGGTTCCACCTATTCTCACCTGCTTGAATCGCCTGGAAGCGGCCACCATGTTCCACCTTTTCTCACCTGGAAGCGGCCACCAGGTTTCACCTATTCTCACCTGCTTGAATCGCCTGGAAGCGCCCACCAGGTTCCACCTATTCTCACCTGCTTGATTCGCCTGGAAGCGGCCACCAGGTTCCACCTTTTCTCACCTGCTTGAATCGCCTGGAAGCGGCCACCAGGTTCCACCTATTCTCACCTGCTTGAATCGACTAGAAGCGGCCACCAGGTTCCACCTTTTCTCACCTGCTTGTATCGCCTGGAAGCGGCCACCAGGTTCCACCTATTCTCACCTGCTTGAATCGCCTGGAAGCGGCCACCAGGTTCCACCTTTTCTCACCTGCTTGAATCGCCTGGAAGCGGCCACCAGGTTCCACCTATTCTCACCTGCTTGAATCGGCTGGAAGCGGCCACCAGGTTCCACCTTTTCTCACCTGCTTGAATCGCCTGGAAGCGGCCACCAGGTTCCACCTTTTCTCACCTGCTTGAATAAGCCTAGAAGCGGCCACCAGGTTCCACCTTTTCTCATCTACTTGAATCGCCTGGAAGCGGCCACCAGGTTCCACCTATTCTCACCTGCTTGAATCGCCTAGAAGCGGCCACCAGGTTCCACCTTTTCTCACCTGCTTGAATCGCCTGGAAGCGGCCACCAGGTTCCACCTTTTCTCATCTGCATGAATCGCCTGGAAGCGGGCTCCAGGTTCCACCTTTTCTCATCTGCATGAATCGCCTGGAAGCGGCCACCAGGTTCCACCTTTTCTCACCTGCTTGAATAGACTAGAAGCGGCCACCAGGTTCCACCTATTCTCACCTGCTTTAATCGCCTGGAAGCGCCCACCAGGTTCCACCTATTCTCACCTGCTTGATTCGCCTGGAAGCGGCCACCAGGTTCCACCTTTTCTCACCTGCTTGAATCGCCTGGATGCGGCCACCAGGTTCCACCTTTTCTCACCTGCTTGAATCGCCTGGAAGCGGCCACCAGGTTCCACCTATTCTCACCTGCTTGATTCGCCTGGAAGCGGCCACCAGGTTCCACCTATTCTCACCTGCTTGAATCGACTAGAAGCGGCCACCAGGTTCCACCTTTTCTCACCTGCTTGAATCGCCTGGAAGCGCCCACCAGGTTACACCTATTCTCACCAGCTTGACTCGCCTGGAAGCGGCCACCAGGTTCCACCTTTTCTCACCTGCTTGAATCGCCTGGAAGCGGCCACCAGGTTCCACCTATTCTCACCTGCTTGAATCGCCTGGAAGCGGCCACCAGGTTCGACCTTTTCTCACCTGCTTGAATCGCCTGGAAGCGGCCACCAGATTCCACCTTTTCTCACCTGATTGAATCGCCTGAAAGCGGCAACCAGGTTCCACCTTTTCTCACCTGCATGAATCGCCTGGAAGCGGCCACCAGGTTCCACCTTTTCTCACCTGCTTGTATCGCCTGGAAGCGGCCTCCAGGTTCCACCTATTCTCACCTGCTTGAATCGCCTGGAAGCGGCCACCAGGTTCCACCTTTTCTCACCTGGAAGCGGCCACCAGGTTTCACCTATTCTCACCTGCTTGAATCGCCTGGAAGCGCCCACCAGGTTCCACCTATTCTCACCTGCTTGATTCGCCTGGAAGCGGCCACCAGGTTCCACCTTTTCTCACCTGCTTGAATCGCCTGGAAGCGGCCACCAGGTTCCACCTATTCTCACCTGCTTGAATCGCCTAGAAGCGGCCTCCAGGTTCCACCTATTCTCACCTGCTTGAATCGCCTGGAAGCGGCCACCAGGTTCACCTTTCAAACCTACTTGTATCGCCTGTAAGTGTCCACCAGGTTCCACCTTTTCTCATCTGCATGAATCGCCTGGAAGCGGGCTCCAGGTTCCACCTTTTCTCATCTGCATGAATCGCCTGGAAGCGGCCACCAGGTTCCACCTTTTCTCATCTACTTGAATCGCCTGGAAGCGGCCTCCAGGTTCCACCTATTCTCACCTGCTTGAATCGCCTAGAAGCGGCCACCAGGTTCCACCTTTTCTCACCTGCTTGAATCGCCTGGAAGCGGCCACCAGGTTCCACCTTTTCTCATCTGCATGAATCGCCTGGAAGCGGGCTCCAGGTTCCACCTTTTCTCATCTGCATGAATCGCCTGGAAGCGGCCACCAGGTTCCACCTTTTCTCACCTGCTTGAATCGACTAGAAGCGGCCACCAGGTTCCACCTTTTCTCACCTGCTTGAATAAGCCTAGAAGCGGCCACCAGGTTCCACCTTTTCTCATCTACTTGAATCGCCTGGAAGCGGCCACCAGGTTCCACCTATTCTCACCTGCTTGAATCGACTAGAAGCGGCCACCAGGTTCCACCTTTTCTCACCTGCTTGAATCGCCTGGAAGCGGCCACCAGGTTCCACCTTTTCTCATCTGCATGAATCGCCTGGAAGCGGGCTCCAGGTTCCACCTTTTCTCATCTGCATGAATCGCCTGGAAGCGGCCACCAGGTTCCACCTTTTCTCACCTGCTTGAATAGACTAGAAGCGGCCACCAGGTTCCACCTTTTCTCACCTGCTTGAATAAGCCTAGAAGCGGCCACCAGGTTCCACCTTTTCTCATCTACTTGAATCGCCTGGAAGCGGCCACCAGGTTCCACCTATTCTCACCTGCTTGAATCGCCTAGAAGCGGCCACCAGGTTCCACCTTTTCTCACCTGCTTGAATCGCCTGGAAGCGGCCACAACGTTCCACCTTTTCTCACCTGCTTGAATCGCCTAGAAGCGGCCACCAGGTTCCACCTTTTCTCACCTGCTTGAATAAGCCTAGAAGCGGCCACCAGATTCCACCTTTTCTCACCTGCTTGAATCGCCTGGAAGCGGCAACCAGGTTCCTCCTTTTCTCACCTGCTTGAATCGCCTGGAAGCGGCCACCAGGTTCCACCTTTTCTCACCGGCTTGAATCGACTAGAAGCGGCCACCAGGTTCCACCTTTTCTCACCTGCTTGAATAAGCCTAGAAGCGGCCACCAGATTCCATCTTTTCTCACCTGCTTGAATCGCCTGGAAGCGGCAACTAGGTTCCACCTTTTATCACCTGCTTGAATCGCCTGGAAGCGGCCACCAGGTTCCATCTATTCTCCCCTGCATGAATCGCCTGGAAGCGGCCACCAGGTTCCACCTTTTCTCACCTGCTTGAATCGCCTGGAAGCGGCCACAACGTTCCACCTTTTCTCACCTGCTTGTATCGCCTGGAAGCGGGCTCCAGGTTCCACCTATTCTCACCTGCTTGAATCGCCTGGAAGCGGTCACCAGGGTCCACTTTTTCTCACCTGCTTGAATCGCCTGGAAGCTGCCACCAGGTTCCACCTTTTCTCACCTGCTTGAATCACCTGTAAGCGCCCACCAGGTTCCACCTTTTCTCACCTGCTTGTATCGCCTGGAAGCGGCCTCCAGGTTCCCCCTATTCTCACCTGCTTGAATCGCCTGGATGCGGCCACCAGATTCCACCTATTCTCACCTGCTTGAATCGCCTGGAAGCGGCCACCAGGTTCCACCTTTTCTCACCTGCTTGAATCGCCTGGAAGCGGCAACTAGGTTCCACCTTTTATCACCTGCTTGAATCGCCTGGAAGCGGCCACCAGGTTCCATCTATTCTCCCCTGCATGAATCGCCTGGAAGCGGCCACCAGGTTCCACCTTTTCTCACCGGCTTGAATCGCCTGGAAGCGGCCACCAGGTTCCATCTATTCTCCCCTGCATGAATCGCCTGGAAGCGGCCACCAGGTTCCACCTTTTCTCACCTGCTTGAATCGCCTCGAAGCGGCCACAACGTTCCACCTTTTCTCACCTGCTTGTATCGCCTGGAAGCGGGCTCCAGGTTCCACCTATTCTCACCTGCTTGAATCGCCTGGAAGCGGTCACCAGGGTCCACTTTTTCTCACCTGCTTGAATCGCCTGGAAGCTGCCACCAGGTTCCACCTTTTCTCACCTGCTTGAATCACCTGTAAGCGCCCACCAGGTTCCACCTTTTCTCACCTGCTTGTATCGCCTGGAAGCGGCAACTAGGTTCCACCTTTTATCACCTGCTTGAATCGCCTGGAAGCGGCCACCAGGTTCCATCTATTCTCCCCTGCATGAATCGCCTGGAAGCGGCCACCAGGTTCCACCTTTTCTCACCTGCTTGAATCGCCTCGAAGCGGCCACAACGTTCCACCTTTTCTCACCTGCTTGTATCGCCTGGAAGCGGGCTCCAGGTTCCACCTATTCTCACCTGCTTGAATCGCCTGGAAGCGGTCACCAGGGTCCACTTTTTCTCACCTGCTTGAATCGCCTGGAAGCTGCCACCAGGTTCCACCTTTTCTCACCTGCTTGAATCACCTGTAAGCGCCCACCAGGTTCCACCTTTTCTCACCTGCTTGTATCGCCTGGAAGCGGCCTCCAGGTTCCCCCTATTCTCACCTGCTTGAATCGCCTGGAAGCGGCCACCAGATTCCACCTATTCTCACCTGCTTGAATCGCCTGGAAGCGGCCACCAGGTTCCACCTTTTCTCACCTGCTTGAATCGCCTGGAAGCGGCCACCATGTTCCACCTATTCTCACCTGCTTGAAAAGCCTGGAAGCGGCCACCAGGTTCCACCTATTCTCACCTGCTTGAATCGCCTGGAAGCGGCAACCAGGTTCCACTTTTTCTCACCTGCTTGAATCGCCTGGAAGCGGCCACCAGGTTCCACCTTTTCTCACCTGCTTAAATCGCCTGGAAGCGGCCACCAGGTTCCACCTATTCTCACCTGCTTGAATCGCCTGGAAGCGGCCACCAGGTTCCACCTTTTCTCACCTGCTTGAATCGCCTGGTAGCGGCCACCAGGTTCCACCTATTCTCACCTGCTTGAATCGCCTGGAAGCGGCCACCAGGTTCCACCTATTTTCACCTGCTGGAATCGCCTGGAAGCGGCCTCCAGGTACCACCTTTTCTCACCTGGAAGCGGCCACCAGGTTTCACCTATTCTCACCTGCTTGAATCGCCTGGAAGCGGCCACCAGGTTCCACCTATTCTTACCTGCTTGAATCGCCTGGAAGCGGCCACCAGGTTCCACCTTTTCTAAGCTGCTTGAATCGCCTGGAAGCGGCCACCCGGTTCACCTTTTCTCACCTGGAAGCGGCCACCAGGTTTCACCTATTCTCACCTGCTTGAATCGCCTGGAAGCGGCCACCAGGTTCCACCTATTCTTACCTGCTTGAATTGCCTGGAAGGGGCCACCAGGTGTATTCGGTTCCATGAAATACATTCAATTCATCTAACCCCTATAGGAAAATGCCAAACCCAATCTGTATTGTTACCTACTCATCAGCTGTTTTGAAACACCAATTATCCCCTTCTACCAGGCAGTACTGGTGCATCAACCATTAATGTAAGCTGGGGACAAGGAAACGACCTCCTATTGGATATTGGGGATTAAGTATTCTTACTGGGCTAATATTGGTAGCATAATACTTCATATATATTAAACATTCATTGGTTTTATTCATAGATAGAAGTTGTGCAGTTTTATTACTTTGTTACTAAAACTAATGGTCTCCCCTAAGGAGCCATTAAATTCACGAGCTGTTGCAAGTTATATATTATTATATATTATTATTATACTGTCCTTTTATAAACTCAAGTTATTTGCAACGCTCCGTTGGATAAGATTCCAAATTAGGGGAAAAGACCCCGGATTATGCCCGGTATAGCATACAGTGAATTTAATGGTCTACTGGAACAGTGAATTTAATGGGCTACTGGAACAGTGAATTTAACAGTTCTCAAGTTTCTCACAATCTGAAGTTCTCTAAGTTTTCAAAGTTCTCTGAAGTTAACAACATTCTCAAATGTCGCACGCTCTCAAAAGTCTCCAAATTCTCTGAAGTTCATAAGGTTCTCAAGTTTCTCAAGTTCTCAAACTCTCAAGTTTTCAAACTCTCATCTTCTATCGGAGGCGAAGGAAAACTAACGATAAGTATAAGTTTCTGTTTTAATTGTGGTGCAATTATTACAACTGTAGGTTATATTTTTCTATGCTTTCCTGACTCTCAACGTTTAGTCTTACCTTTTCCTTCTTTGTCGGTGGGCTCTATTTCAACATGAATCGGTCTCGGGGACCGATGACTTGGTAGGGCATGGACTCTCTCTTGGGCCAGGTTTGAGTTTGCAAGAAGATTTATCGCCACGCGACGCCGGAGGGTGAGAAGGTACTTCTACGTTCACCCCTGATTTGTAAAGTGTCTCCATTACAAACCAGGTGTATTTTGGGACCGGGGTCAGGTTTGAACCTCGTATTATAATTTATTTCTATTTTTTAGGTTATAATTTGATTTATATCACTTAACATATTAGTGAAGGCACCACTGAAGCTAATAAGTAACGTATAAATAGTGATCCATAGTTTTAAATATCCGCGTATAGCGCCCCATAGAGCCAAATCTAGACTGGTTTGGTTTGATGACTACTACCTTGGTGTCATCTCGATTTATAAGTTAATTATATTTTAATACTACATGTTATTTTTCCTTTTTTTACTGTAGGTATTCATTTGTTCTACAGGTTGCCAATTGCAGTGTTAATTTTATACATTTTAGATACCACGGAATATAATTTAAATTTAATTTTAAATTTAAATTCGAGAAACATTAAAGTGGACCAATTTTAAATAACTAAGTCAAACTAAGTAAAGAAATATAATTTCAATAATGTCAAATCATACACCCCCTAGACTAGATCCCATCCCTTCTACGGATGGTCAGCCTATCATGAATCATCCTTTAAGCCCACAAAGGGAAATGGAGGAGTCAAGAAATGTGCCCAACATACCAAGCGATGACAATATATCGATCGGAGGGAGCATAATGTCTCTCAATGAAACTCTTATTCGTGAGCCGAGTTCTAACCGGGAATCGCTACGCCAAACCGCTGCTGCCGGGCCATGGGACGGTCTCAATACTGAAAGAACTCGTCCGTCTCGACTCTCAAACCATCCTAGATCAGCTACGAACACCGTCGACATTGCGGCTATCAACCGTAGTCTGGGACAACTTTATCACAACATGAATGTCGATATATTGGAATTTGAACAGCGAAGTAGAACAACTAATCCAGGTGAGTGCGGTGAAGAATTTCTTAGAAAGCCGGATAGAATGAATACCAGATGGGACCAGGTTCTAAAACAATATCGGAAGCAGTCGCTTTATTATGAGACTGAAGGAGGAAATGCTAACGAATTCCAACAAGCTTATTCGAAACACGTAAGTTGTCGTGGTAGGTATCAAGAGTTAGTAAACTGGGCAAGTTCACACCATGTAGATCCTGTAGTTGAGGTGTCGGAGGTGAGTACAGGAACAGCTATGGTAATCCATAGTCCGGCACACCATAGTCCGGCACAATCATTAACATGGGATAAATTTCCAATGCCTTTCTCTTCCATTCCTCGTCCTACTCATATAAATCCAGTAACACGACAGCACGACACGACCTCAGACTTACTGTCTCCAAATTTAATTAATTACCCAGAGGTTTAGACTACACCGAACTGAAATTGAACCAGAGGGGGGCGGTAGTATCGGTAGACTGTCAGCTGTAACATCTAATATTTCTAGGACTAGTTCTACAAAATCAGCTAGACTTAGAAGGCTAGCAGAGGGAAATATATCGATATTGGCAAATCGACAAGCTGAGGAGGCTTTGCGCCTGTTACATTCTGCAGAGAGAGAAAACAGACAACTGGAGAATGAGCTTCTGGTTTCCCAGGCGGCTGATCGTATCGAGCATGCCAAGGAAGCTGAACGCCAAGCTTTGCATGATGCAGAGGAAGACGAGCAGCAAAGATTATGGCAAGCTAAGCAGAAGATAAGAGAAATTGAGCGGCGGGCTCGGCAAAGGAAGGAAGAGGTGGAACGAGTCGAGAGGGAGCTTTTGAAGAAAGCTGAAATATCGGAACGAGCAAACAGACGCAAAGAAGAAATTGATTTGCAACATGCACGTTACCGGAGTCAGCACGATGACTACAGGCAGCGTCTGGAAACCAGTGTGCATAACGCCTTGGAAACAGATGCATTTGTAGACCTGGAGGCACCACCAATGTCATTGGTGGAATTATCCACAAATTGTGAAATTCTGTATCCTGACAGCCGTATTCTGAATAACTCTAGACAGAGTTCTAACACTTTATTAGACTATGATATTCCATCTACAGTACGTATTCCTTCTACTGTAGATATTCCTTCTACTGTAGATATTCCTTCTACTGTAGATATTCCTTCTACTGTAGATATTCCTTCTACTGTAGATATTCTTTCTACTGTAGATATTCCATCTACAGTACGTAATTCTTCTACTGTAGATATTCCTTCCACTGCAGATATTCCATCTACAGTACGTATTCCTTCTACTGTAGATATTCCTTCTACTGTAGATATTCCATCTACAGTACGTATTCCTTCTACTGTAGATATTCCTTCTACTGTAGATATGCCATCTACAGTACGTATTCCTTCTACTGTAGATATTCCTTCTACTGTAGATATTCCATCTACAGTACGTATTCCTTCTACTGTGGATATCCTATCTATTGTAGATATTCCATCTACAGTACGTATTCCTTCTACTGTAGATATTCCTTCTACTGTAGATATTCCTTCTACTGTAGATATTCCTTCTACTGTAGATATTCCTTCTACTGTAGATATTCTTTCTACTGTAGATATTCCATCTACAGTACGTAATTCTTCTACTGTAGATATTCCTTCCACTGCAGATATTCCATCTACAGTACGTATTCCTTCTACTGTAGATATTCCTTCTACTGTAGATATTCCATCTACAGTACGTATTCCTTCTACTGTAGATATTCCTTCTACTGTAGATATGCCATCTACAGTACGTATTCCTTCTACTGTAGATATTCCTTCTACTGTAGATATTCCTTCTACTGTAGATATTCCATCTACAGTACGTATTCCTTCTACTGTAGATATTCCTTCTACTGTAGATATTCCATCTACAGTACGTATTCCTTCTACTGTAGATATTCCTTCTACTGTGGATATCCTATCTATTGTAGATATTCCATCTACAGTACGTATTCCTTCTACTGTGGATATCCTATCTATTGTAGATATTCCATCTACAGTACGTATTCCTTCTACTGTAGATATTCCTTCTACTGTAGATATTCCATCTACAGTACGTATTCCTTCTACTGTAGATATCCTATCTATTGTAGATATTCCATCTACAGTACGTATTCCTTCTACTGTAGATATTCCTTCTACTGTAGATATTCCATCTACAGTACGTATTCCTTCTACTGTAGATATCCTATCTATTGTAGATATTCCATCTACAGTACGTATTCCTTCTACTGTGGATATCCTATCTATTGTAGATATTCCATCTACAGTACGTATTCCTTCTACTGTAGATATTCCTTCTACTGTAGATATTCCATCTACAGTACGTATTCCTTCTACTGTAGATATCCTATCTATTGTAGATATTCCATCTACAGTACGTATTCCTTCTACTGTGGATATCCTATCTATTGTAGATATTCCATCTACAGTACGTATTCCTTCTACTGTAGATATTCCTTCTACTGTAGATATTCCATCTACAGTACGTATTCCTTCTACTGTAGATATCCTATCTATTGTAGATATTCCATCTACAGTACGTATTCCTTCTACTGTAGATATTCCTTCTACTGTAGATATTCCATCTACAGTACGTAATTCTTCTACTGTAGATATTCCTTCTACTGTAGATATTCCATCTACAGTACGTATTCCTTCTACTGTAGATATTCCTTCTACTGTAGATATTCCATCTACAGTACGTATTCCTTCTACTGTAGATATCCTATCTATTGTAGATATTCCATCTACAGTACGTATTCCTTCTACTGTAGATATTCCTTCTACTGTAGATATGCCATCTACAGTACGTATTCCTTCTACTGTAGATATTCCTTCCACTGTAGATATTCCATCTACAGTACGTATTCCTTCTACTGTAAATGTTTCTTCTACTGTAGATAATCGCCCTACGGTAGATATCCCGCCCACGGTGAATTTACATCAAATAGCGAATAAATACACTCATTGTCATATAGAACCATTGGCCAGTACAAAATGTCCTACTTCCAGCAGGAGGTTTAATAAATTAGCTACTGACTCTGAGGAGGAGTGGTCGGATGAGATGGAGTCTCTCCATCCGTGCCTTTCTCAACCTCAAAATACAAGAATTTTTAAAAAGGGTGGGGGTAATTTTAAGACCAGCGGTTTTGAAAATAAAGCTATGCCGTCGATCCCTGAAGATCGTCCAGTGACACATCAACAACTAACTGGAGTTCTTACTAGTATCAACACAGCTGTCGAACATCTGGTGCAGAATGCGAGTACCCCAATCATGGAAACCCAGACTCGTACTGATTTTGCTACTGGGACCCAAAAAATTGATAAAGTAAGGGAGCGGATTGTTTCTAAAGCAGGCACAACAACCCCGCGGTTTTCTATTGCACAGACACCGTTGCGAAACCAGTCATGTGTGGCTGGAGCATATAGAAAAATCGACTATTCCAATATACTCAACCCACCCATTGAATCCCGGCATAGAAACCAGCCTATACGCACTGAAGCATTCCAAGTGTCACGTGGACCACGAAGGGGGTCATTTTACGCCGAACCACACAGCACTCACCAATGGGCAGATACTCAGCCCTTAGTGAATCCATCAGAACGGGAATCCTCAAATAACTATGGGTTTGGTGGCCGTGGCCCTAGCCGTTACCACTCTGAGAAGTCACACCTACAGGTGCCATTAAATTCAGGCATGACGGGGAGACGACCTGAATATCCAGATAGAGACCCAGATGGGGACCGTAACTCAGGCAACAATGGTCGTCCTTATCGGGATCCTTATAACCCCCGAGATTCTCAACCCAATGGGCCTGACGATCCTGATGATGTCCCTGACCCTGACCCTGACCCTGGCCCTGAGCCCTGACCCTGACCCTGACCCTGACCCTGACCCTGACCCTGACCCTGACCCTGACCCTGACCCTGACCCTGACCCTGACCCTGACCCTGACCCTGACCCTGACCCTGACCCTGACCCTGACCCTGACCCTGACCCTGACCCTGACCCTGACCCTGACCCTGACCCTGACCTTGACCCTGACCCTGATGATGTCCCTGACCCTGACCCTGACCCTGACCCTGACCCTGACCCTGACCCTGACCCTGACCCTGACCCTGACCCTGACCCTGACCCTGACCCTGACCCTGACCCTGACCCTGACCCTGACCCTGACCCTGACCCTGACCCTGATGAGCCCTGACCCTGACCCTGATGTCCCTGACCCTGACCCTGACCCTGACCCTGACCCTGACCCTGACCCTGACCCTGACCCTGACCCTGACCCTGACCCTGACCCTGACCCTGACCCTGACCCTGACCCTGACCCTGACCCTGACTCTGACTGAGTTAATTAACAAATTATAATAATGTTACGGCGTTCATGGTTGCTATTATTAAAGATCGTCGAAATCTCCTGAGGTAAGTATCGTAATTGTAACACAGACAGTTCCTCACGTTTCGAATGTATCAATAAAGGTAAGTGGAACTAATGATTCTCGAAGAAGACGTTCGTCCCATTCCATTCCATTCCAATAAAATAAGAATATAATAATTAAATATTTAATTAAATAATATATTCATAACACTTGTTTGTTTCTCTGAGCAAAATTACTATGCGTTGAAAATTTGCAATTAACAACCAATATTATACTCCCTAGCTTTAGGTAATTTCTGGTGCAGTTTATATAATATAACATACTTTTTTCGTAACACCTAGTCATCTGGTGTATGTCTAAACCAAATGGTTATTGATTAATTATGTTTCACCATTGAAAATAAAAGCGTTTTTAGATATTCTTGTTCTAAGTTGAAGGAGGTCATTTATACTAATTGCGATTATAAATTTAATTAGTGCTTTGGAAGTATTTGATTGTATGTACAATTCTATATATCAAGCCTGTTTACGTATACGATTTTATAGAAGAGTGATATTGTAACGTATGTACGCTTCAAGTATATTTGTTTATATTGAATTCATATTTAACAGTAAGTAAATATTATGTACGCTTCAAGTGCCTTCACAATTATTTTCAAATTATTCGTAATTTGTATATTTCTATCATGTTGTTCTTATTTTTATTTGGGTAATTTTTTGTTTGTCCTTGACCACAAAAAATTAGGGGACTGTATTCGGTTCCATGAAATACATTCAATTCATCTAACCCCTATAGGAAAATGCCAAACCCAATCTGTATTGTTACCTACTCATCAGCTGTTTTGAAACACCAATTATCCCCTTCTACCAGGCAGTACTGGTGCATCAACCATTAATGTAAGCTGGGGACAAGGAAACGACCTCCTATTGGATATTGGGGATTAAGTATTCTTACTGGGCTAATATTGGTAGCATAATACTTCATATATATTAAACATTCATTGGTTTTATTCATAGATAGAAGTTGTGCAGTTTTATTACTTTGTTACTAAAACTAATGGTCTCCCCTAAGGAGCCATTAAATTCACGAGCTGTTGCAAGTTATATATTATTATATATTATTATTATACTGTCCTTTTATAAACTCAAGTTATTTGCAACGCTCCGTTGGATAAGATTCCAAATTAGGGGAAAAGACCCCGGATTATGCCCGGTATAGCATACACCAGGTTCCACCTTTTCTCACCTGCTTGAATCCCCTGGAAGCGGCCACCCGGTTCCACCTATTCTCCCCTGCTTGAATCGCCTGGAAGCGGCCACCAGGTTCCACCTTTTCTCACCTGGAAGCGGCCACCAGGTTTCACCTATTCTCACCTGCTTGAATCGCCTGGAAGCGCCCACCAGGTTCCACCTATTCTCACCTGCTTGATTCGCCTGGAAGCGGCCACCAGGTTCCACCTTTTCTCACCTGCTTGAATCGCCTGGAAGCGGCCACCAGGTTCCACCTATTCTCACCTGCTTGAATCGCCTGGAAGCGGCCACCAGGTTCCACCTTTTCTCACCTGCTTGAATCGCCTGGAAGCGGCCACCAGGTTCCACCTATTCTCACCTGCTTGAATCGCCTAGAAGCGGCCACCAGGTTCCACCTATTCTCACCTGCTTGAATCGCCTGGAAGCGGCCACCAGGTTCCACCTTTTCTCACCTGCTTGAATCACCTGGATGCGGCCACCAGATTCCACCTTTTCTCACCTGCTTGAATCGCCTGGAAGCGGCAACCAGGTTCCACCTTTTATCACCTGCTTGAATCGCCTGGAAGCGGCCACCAGGTTCCACCTATTCTCCCCTGCTTGAATCGCCTGGAACTGGCCACCAGGTTCCACCTATTCTCACCTGCTTGAATCGCCTGGAAGCGGCCTCCAGGTTCCACCTATTCTCACCTGCCTGAATCGCCTGGAAGCGGCCACCAGGTTCCACCTTTGCTCACCTGCTTGAATCGCCTGGAAGCGGCCACCAGGTTCCACCTATTCTCACCTGCTTGAATCGCCTGGAAGCGGCCACCAGGTTCCACCTTTTCTCACCTGCTTGAATCGCCTGGAAGCGGCCACCAGGTTCCACATATTCTCACCTGCTGGAATCGCCTGGAAGCAGCCACCAGGTTCCACCTTTTCTAACCTGGAAGCGGCCACCAGGTTTCACCTATTCTCAACTGCTTGAATCGCCTGGAAGCGGCCACCAGGTTCCACCTTTTCTCACCTGCTTGAATCGCCTGGAAACGGCCACCAGGTTCCGCCTATTCTCACCTGCTTGAATCGCCTGGAAGCGGCCACCAGGTTCCACCTTTTCTCACCTGCTTGAATCACCTGGATGCGGCCACCAGATTCCACCTTTTCTCACCTGCTTGAATCGCCTGAAAGCGGCAACCAGGTTCCACCTTTTCTCACCTGCATGAATCGCCTGGAAGCGGCCACCAGGTTCCACCTATTCTCACCTGCTTGAAACGCCTGGAAGCGGCCACCAGGTTCCACCTTTTCTCATCTGCCTGAATCGTCTGGAAGCGGCCACCAGGTTCCACCTTTTCTCACCTGCTTGAATCGCCTGGTAGCGGCCACCAGGTTCCACCTATTCTCACCTGCTTGAATCGCCTGGAAGCGGCCACCAGGTTCCACCTATTCTCACCTGCTGGAATCGCCTGGAAGCGGCCTCCAGTTAATACCTTTTCTCACCTGGAAGCGGCCACCAGGTTTCACCTATTCTCACCTGCTTGAATCGCCTGGAAGCGGCCACTAGGTTCCACCTATTCTTACCTGCTTGAATCGCCTGGAAGCGGCCACTAGGTTCCACCTTTTCTAAGCTGCTTGAATCGCCTGGAAGCGGCCACCCGGTTCCACCTTTTCTCACCTGGAAGCGGCCACCAGGTTTCACCTATTCTCACCTGCTTGAATCGCCTGGAAGCGCCCACCAGGTTCCACCTATTCTCACCTGCTTGATTCGCCTGGAAGCGACCACCAGGTTCCACCTTTTCTCACCTGCTTGAATCGCCTGGAAGCGGCCACCAGGTTCCACCTATTCTCACCTGCTTGAATCGCCTAGAAGCGGCCACCAGGTTCCACCTATTCTCACCTGCTTGAATCGCCTGGAAGCGGCCACCAGGTTCCACCTTTTCTCACCTGCTTGAATCACCTGGATGCGGCCACCAGATTCCACCTTTTCTCACCTGCTTGAATCGCCTGGAAGCGGCAACCAGGTTCCACCTTTTATCACCTGCTTGAATCGCCTGGAAGCGGCCACCAGGTTCCACCTATTCTCCCCTGCTTGAATCGCCTGGAACTGGCCACCAGGTTCCACCTATTCTCACCTGCTTGAATCGCCTGGAAGCGGCCTCCAGGTTCCACCTATTCTCACCTGCCTGAATCGCCTGGAAGCGGCCACCAGGTTCCACCTTTGCTCACCTGCTTGAATCGCCTGGAAGCGGCCACCAGGTTCCACCTATTCTCACCTGCTTGAATCGCCTGGAAGCGGCCACCAGGTTCCACCTTTTCTCACCTGCTTGAATCGCCTGGAAGCGGCCACCAGGTTCCACATATTCTCACCTGCTGGAATCGCCTGGAAGCAGCCACCAGGTTCCACCTTTTCTAACCTGGAAGCGGCCACCAGGTTTCACCTATTCTCAACTGCTTGAATCGCCTGGAAGCGGCCACCAGGTTCCACCTTTTCTCACCTGCTTGAATCGCCTGGAAACGGCCACCAGGTTCCGCCTATTCTCACCTGCTTGAATCGCCTGGAAGCGGCCACCAGGTTCCACCTTTTCTCACCTGCTTGAATCACCTGGATGCGGCCACCAGATTCCACCTTTTCTCACCTGCTTGAATCGCCTGAAAGCGGCAACCAGGTTCCACCTTTTCTCACCTGCATGAATCGCCTGGAAGCGGCCACCAGGTTCCACCTATTCTCACCTGCTTGAAACGCCTGGAAGCGGCCACCAGGTTCCACCTTTTCTCATCTGCCTGAATCGTCTGGAAGCGGCCACCAGGTTCCACCTTTTCTCACCTGCTTGAATCGCCTGGTAGCGGCCACCAGGTTCCACCTATTCTCACCTGCTTGAATCGCCTGGAAGCGGCCACCAGGTTCCACCTATTCTCACCTGCTGGAATCGCCTGGAAGCGGCCTCCAGTT
The DNA here is from genome assembly GCA_032718475.1 of Nemertoderma westbladi. Lineage (NCBI taxonomy): Eukaryota > Metazoa > Xenacoelomorpha > Nemertodermatida > Nemertodermatidae > Nemertoderma > Nemertoderma westbladi. The sequence continues at coordinate 71,548 of JAUCBJ010009132.1, read as the reverse complement.
AATACCTTTTCTCACCTGGAAGCGGCCACCAGGTTTCACCTATTCTCACCTGCTTGAATCGCCTGGAAGCGGCCACTAGGTTCCACCTATTCTTACCTGCTTGAATCGCCTGGAAGCGGCCACTAGGTTCCACCTTTTCTAAGCTGCTTGAATCGCCTGGAAGCGGCCACCCGGTTCCACCTTTTCTCACCTGGAAGCGGCCACCAGGTTTCACCTATTCTCACCTGCTTGAATCGCCTGGAAGCGCCCACCAGGTTCCACCTATTCTCACCTGCTTGATTCGCCTGGAAGCGACCACCAGGTTCCACCTTTTCTCACCTGCTTGAATCGCCTGGAAGCGGCCACCAGGTTCCACCTATTCTCACCTGCTTGAATCGCCTAGAAGCGGCCACCAGGTTCCACCTATTCTCACCTGCTTGAATCGCCTGGAAGCGGCCACCAGGTTCCACCTTTTCTCACCTGCTTGAATCACCTGGATGCGGCCACCAGATTCCACCTTTTCTCACCTGCTTGAATCGCCTGGAAGCGGCAACCAGGTTCCACCTTTTATCACCTGCTTGAATCGCCTGGAAGCGGCCACCAGGTTCCACCTATTCTCCCCAGCTTGAATCGCCTGGAAGCGGCCACCAGGTTCCACCTATTCTCACCTGCTTGAATCGCCTGGAAGCGGCCTCCAGGTTCCACCTATTCTCACCTGCTTGAATCGCCTGGAAGCGGCCACCAGTTTCCACCTTTGCTCACCTGCTTGAATCGCCTGGAAGCGGCCACCAGGTTCCACCTATTCTCACCTGCTTGAATCGCCTGGAAGCGGCCACCAGGTTCCACCTTTTCTCACCTGCTTGAATCGCCTGGAAGCGGCCACCAGGTTCCACATATTCTCACCTGCTGGAATCGCCTGGAAGCAGCCACCAGGTTCCACGTTTTCTCACCTGGAAGCGGCCACCAGGTTTCACCTATTCTCAACTGCTTGAATCGCCTGGAAGCGGCCACCAGGTTCCACCTATTCTCACCTGCTTGAATCGCCTGGAAGCGGCCACCAGGTTCCACCTTTTCTCACCTGCTTGAATCGCCTGGAAGCGGCCACCAGGTTCCGCCTATTCTCACCTGCTTGAATCGCCTGGAAGCGGCCACCAGGTTCCACCTTTTCTCACCTGCTTGAATCACCTGGATGCGGCCACCAGATTCCACCTTTTCTCACCTGCTTGAATCGCCTGAAAGCGGCAACCAGGTTCCACCTTTTCTCACCTGCATGAATCGCCTGGAAGCGGCCACCAGGTTCCACCTATTCTCACCTGCTTGAATCGCCTGGAAGCGGCCACCAGGTTCCACCTTTTCTCATCTGCCTGAATCGTCTGGAAGCGGCCACCAGGTTCCACCTTTTCTCACCTGCTTGAATCGCCTGGTAGCGGCCACCAGGTTCCACCTATTCTCACCTGCTTGAATCGCCTGGAAGCGGCCACCAGGTTCCACCTATTCTCACCTGCTGGAATCGCCTGGAAGCGGCCTCCAGGTACCACCTTTTCTCACCTGGAAGCGGCCACCAGGTTTCACCTATTCTCACCTGCTTGAATCGCCTGGAAGCGGCCACCAGGTTCCACCTATTCTTACCTGCTTGAATCGCCTGGAAGCGGCCACCAGGTTCCACCTTTTCTAAGCTGCTTGAATCGCCTGGAAGCGGCCACCCGGTTCCACCTTTTCTCACCTGGAAGCGGCCACCAGGTTTCACCTATTCTCGCCTGCTTGAATCGCCTGGAAGCGGCCACCAGGTTCCACCTATTCTTACCTGCTTGAATTGCCTGGAAGCGGCCACCAGGTTCCACCTTTTCTCACCTGCTTGAATCCCCTGGAAGCGGCCACCCGGTTCCACCTATTCTCACCTGCTTGAATCGCCTGGAAGCGGCCACCAGGTTCCACCTTTTCTCACCTGGAAGCGGCCACCAGGTTTCACCTATTCTCACCTGCTTGAATCGCCTGGAAGCGCCCACCAGGTTCCACCTATTCTCACCTGCTTGAATCGCCTGGAAGCGGCCACCAGGTTCCACCTATTCTCACCTGCTTGAATCGCCTGGAAGCGGCCACCAGGTTCCACCTTTTCTCACCTGCTTGAATCGCCTGGAAGCGGCCACCAGGTTCCACCTATTCTCACCTGCTTGAATCGCCTAGAAGCGGCCACCAGGTTCCACCTATTCTCACCTGCTTGAATCGCCTGGAAGCGGCCACCAGGTTCCACCTTTTCTCACCTGCTTGAATCGCCTGGAAGCGGCCACCAGGTTCCACCTATTCTCACCTGCTTGAATCGCCTAGAAGCGGCCACCAGGTTCCACCTTTTCTCACCTGCTTGAATCGCCTGGAAGCGGCCACCAGGTTCCACCTATTCTCACCTGCTTGAATCGCCTGGAAGCGGCCACCAGGTTCCACCTTTTCTCACCTGCTTGAATCGCCTGGAAGCGGCCACCAGGTTCCACCTATTCTCACCTGCTTGAATCGCCTAGAAGCGGCCACCAGGTTCCACCTATTCTCACCTGCTTGAATCGCCTGGAAGCGGCCACCAGGTTCCACCTTTTCTCACCTGCTTGAATCACCTGGATGCGGCCACCAGATTCCACCTTTTCTCACCTGCTTGAATCGCCTGGAAGCGGCAACCAGGTTCCACCTTTTATCACCTGCTTGAATCGCCTGGAAGCGGCCACCAGGTTCCACCTATTCTCCCCTGCTTGAATCGCCTGGAAGCGGCCACCAGGTTCCACCTATTCTCACCTGCTTGAATCGCCTGGAAGCGGCCTCCAGGTTCCACCTATTCTCACCTGTTTGAATCGCCTGGAAGCGGCCACCAGGTTCCACCTTTTCTCACCTGCTTGAATCGCCTGGAAGCGGCCACCAGGTTCCACATATTCTCACCTGCTGGAATCGCCTGGAAGCAGCCACCAGGTTACACCTTTTCTCACCTGGAAGCGGCCACCAGGTTTCACCTATTCTCAACTGCTTGAATCGCCTGGAAGCGGCCACCAGGTTCCACCTTTTCTCACCTACTTGAATCGCCTGGAAGCGGCCACCAGGTTCCGCCTATTCTCACCTGCTTGAATCGCCTGGAAGCGGCCACCAGGTTCCACCTTTTCTCACCTGCTTGAATCACCTGGATGCGGCCACCAGATTCCACCTTTTCTCACCTGCTTGAATCGCCTGAAAGCGGCAACCAGGTTCCACCTTTTCTCACCTGCATGAATCGCCTGGAAGCGGCCACCAGGTTCCACCTATTCTCACCTGCTTGAATCGCCTGGAAGCGGCCACCAGGTTCCACCTTTTCTCATCTGCCTGAATCGTCTGGAAGCAGCCACCAGGTTCCACCTTTTCTCACCTGCTTGAATCGCCTGGTAGCGGCCACCAGGTTCCACCTATTCTCACCTGCTTGAATCGCCTGGAAGCGGCCACCAGGTTCCACCTATTCTCACCTGCTGGAATCGCCTGGAAGCGGCCTCCAGTTACCACCTTTTCTCACCTGGAAGCGGCCACCAGTTTTCACCTATTCTCACCTGCTTGAATCGCCTGGAAGCGGCCACCAGGTTCCACCTATTCTTACCTGCTTGTATCGCCTGGAAGCGGCCACCAGGTTCCACCTTTTCTAAGCTGCTTGAATCGCCTGGAAGCGGCCACCAGGTTCCACCTTTTCTCACCTGCTTGAATCGCCTGGAAGCGGCCACCAGGTTCCACATATTCTCACCTGCTGGAATCGCCTGGAAGCAGCCACCAGGTTCCACCTTTTCTCACTGGAAGCGGCCACCAGGTTTCACCTATTCTCAACTGCTTGAATCGCCTGGAAGCGGCCACCAGGTTCCACCTTTTCTCACCTGCTTGAATCGCCTGGAAGCGGCCACCAGGTTCCGCCTATTCTCACCTGCTTGAATCGCCTGGAAGCGGCCACCAGGTTCCACCTTTTCTCACCTGCTTGAATCACCTGGATGCGGCCACCAGATTCCACCTTTTCTCACCTGCTTGAATCGCCTGAAAGCGGCAACCAGGTTCCACCTTTTCTCACCTGCATGAATCGCCTGGAAGCGGCCACCAGGTTCCACCTATTCTCACCTGCTTGAATCGCCTGGAAGCGGCCACCAGGTTCCACCTTTTCTCATCTGCCTGAATCGTCTGGAAGCGGCCACCAGGTTCCACCTTTTCTCACCTGCTTGAATCGCCTGGTAGCGGCCACCAGGTTCCACCTATTCTCACCTGCTCGAATCGCCTGGAAGCGGCCACCAGGTTCCACCTATTCTCACCTGCTGGAATCGCCTGGAAGCGGCCTCCAGTTACCACCTTTTCTCACCTGGAAGCGGCCACCAGGTTTCACCTATTCTCACCTGCTTGAATCGCCTGGAAGCGGCCACCAGGTTCCACCTTTTCTCACCTGCTTGAATCACCTGGATGCGGACACCAGATTCCACCTTTTCTCACCTGCTTGAATCGCCTGAAAGCGGCAACCAGGTTCCACCTTTTCTCACCTGCATGAATCGCCTGGAAGCGGCCACCAGGTTCCACCTATTCTCACCTGCTTGAATCGCCTGGAAGCGGCCTCCAGTTACCACCTTTTCTCACCTGGAAGCGGCCACCAGGTTTCACCTATTCTCACCTGCTTGAATCGCCTGGAAGCGGCCACCAGGTTCCACCTATTCTTACCTGCTTGAATCGCCTGGAAGCGGCCTCCAGTTACCACCTTTTCTCACCTGGAAGCGGCCACCAGGTTTCACCTATTCTCACCTGCTTGAATTGCCTGGAAGCGGCCACCAGGTTCCACCTATTCTTACCTGCTTGAATCGCCTGGAAGCGGCCACCAGGTTCCACCTTTTCTAAGCTGCTTGAATCGCCTGGAAGCGGCCACCCGGTTCCACCTTTTCTCACCTGGAAGCGGCCACCAGGTTTCACCTATTCTCACCTGCTTGAATCGCCTGGAAGCGCCCACCAGGTTCCACCTATTCTCACCTGCTTGATTCGCCTGGAAGCGGCCACCAGGTTCCACCTTTTCTCACCTGCTTGAATCGCCTGGAAGCGGCCACCAGGTTCCACCTATTCTCACCTGCTTGAATCGCCTGGAAGCGGCCACCAGGTTCCACCTTTTCTCACCTGCTTGAATCGCCTGGAAGCGGCCACCAGGTTCCACCTATTCTCACCTGCTTGAATCGCCTAGAAGCGGCCACCAGGTTCCACCTATTCTCACCTGTTTGAATCGCCTGGAAGCGGCCACCAGGTTCCACCTTTTCTCACCTGCTTGAATCACCTGGATGCGGCCACCAGATTCCACCTTTTCTCACCTGCTTGAATCGCCTGGAAGCGGCAACCAGGTTCCACCTTTTATCACCTGCTTGAATCGCCTGGAAGCGGCCACCAGGTTCCACCTATTCTCCCCTGCTTGAATCGCCAGGAAGCGGCCACCAGGTTCCACCTATTCTCACCTGCTTGAATCGCCTGGAAGCGGCCTCCAGGTTCCACCTATTCTCACCTGCTTGAATTGCCTGGAAGCGGCCACCAGGTTCCACCTTTGCTCACCTGCTTGAATCGCCTGGAAGCGGCCACCAGGTTCCACCTATTCTCACCTGCTTGAATCGCCTGGAAGCGGCCACCAGGTTCCACCTTTTCTCACCTGCTTGAATCGCCTGGAAGCGGCCACCAGGTTCCACATATTCTCACCTGCTGGAATCGCCTGGAAGCAGCCACCAGGTTCCACCTTTTCTCACCTGGAAGCGGCCACCAGGTTTCACCTATTCTCAACTGCTTGAATCGCCTGGAAGCGGCCACCAGGTTCCACCTATTCTCACCTGCTTGAATCGCCTGGAAGCGGCCACCAGGTTCCACCTTTTCTCACCTGCTTGAATCGCCTGGAAGCGGCCACCAGGTTCCGCCTATTCTCACCTGCTTGAATCGCCTGGAAGCGGCCACCAGGTTCCACCTTTTCTCACCTGCTTGAATCACCTGGATGCGGCCACCAGATTCCACCTTTTCTCACCTGCTTGAATCGCCTGAAAGCGGCAACCAGGTTCCACCTTTTCTCACCTGCATGAATCGCCTGGAAGCGGCCACCAGGTTCCACCTATTCTCACCTGCTTGAATCGCCTGGAAGCGGCCACCAGGTTCCACCTTTTCTCATCTGCCTGAATCGTCTGGAAGCGGCCACCAGGTTCCACCTTTTCTCACCTGCTTGAATCGCCTGGTAGCGGCCACCAGGTTCCACCTATTCTCACCTGCTTGAATCGCCTGGAAGCGGCCACCAGGTTCCACCTATTCTCACCTGCTGGAATCGCCTGGAAGCGGCCTCCAGGTACCACCTTTTCTCACCTGGAAGCGGCCACCAGGTTTCACCTATTCTCACCTGCTTGAATCGCCTGGAAGCGGCCACCAGGTTCCACCTATTCTTACCTGCTTGAATCGCCTGGAAGCGGCCACCAGGTTCCACCTTTTCTAAGCTGCTTGAATCGCCTGGAAGCGGCCACCCGGTTCCACCTTTTCTCACCTGGAAGCGGCCACCAGGTTTCACCTATTCTCACCTGCTTGAATCGCCTGGAAGCGGCCACCAGGTTCCACCTATTCTTACCTGCTTGAATTGCCTGGAAGCGGCCACCAGGTTCCACCTTTTCTCACCTGCTTGAATCCCCTGGAAGCGGCCACCCGGTTCCACCTATTCTCACCTGCTTGAATCGCCTGGAAGCGGCCACCAGGTTCCACCTTTTCTCACCTGGAAGCGGCCACCAGGTTTCACCTATTCTCACCTGCTTGAATCGCCTGGAAGCGCCCACCAGGTTCCACCTATTCTCACCTGCTTGATTCGCCTGGAAGCGGCCACCAGGTTCCACCTTTTCTCACCTGCTTGAATCGCCTGGATGCGGCCACCAGGTTCCACCTATTCTCACCTGCTTGAATCGCCTGGAAGCGGCCACCAGGTTCCACCTTTTCTCACCTGCTTGAATCGCCTGGAAGCGGCCACCAGGTTCCACCTATTCTCACCTGCTTGAATCGCCTAGAAGCGGCCACCAGGTTCCACCTATTCTCACCTGCTTGAATCCCCTGGAAGCGGCCACCAGGTTCCACCTTTTCTCACCTGCTTGAATCACCTGGATACGGCCACCAGATTCCACCTTTTCTCACCTGCTTGAATCGCCTGGAAGTGGCAACCAGGTTCCACCTTTTATCACCTGCTTGAATCGCCTGGAAGCGGCCACCAGGTTCCACCTATTCTCCCCTGCTTGGATCGCCTGGAAGCGGCCACCAGGTTCCACCTATTCTCACCTGCTTGAATCGCCTGGAAGCGGCCTCCAGGTTCCACCTATTCTCACCTGCTTGAATCGCCTGGAAGCGGCCACCAGGTTCCACCTTTGCTCACCTGCTTGAATCGCCTGGAAGCGGCCACCAGGTTCCACCTATTCTCACCTGCTTGAATCGCCTGGAAGCGGCCACCAGGTTCCACCTTTTCTCACCTGCTTGAATCGCCTGGAAGCGGCCACCAGGTTCCACATATTCTCACCTGCTGGAATCGCCTGGAAGCAGCCACCAGGTTCCACCTTTTCTCACCTGGAAGCGGCCACCAGGTTTCACCTATTCTCAACTGCTTGAATCGCCTGGAAGCGGCCACCAGGTTCCACCTATTCTCACCTGCTTGAATCGCCTGGAAGCGGCCACCAGGTTCCACCTTTTCTCACCTGCTTGAATCGCCTGGAAGCGGCCACCAGGTTCCGCCTATTCTCACCTGCTTGAATCGCCTGGAAGCGGCCACCAGGTTCCACCTTTTCTCACCTGCTTGAATCACCTGGATGCGGCCACCAGATTCCACCTTTTCTCACCTGCTTGAATCGCCTGAAAGCGGCAACCAGGTTCCACCTTTTCTCACCTGCATGAATCGCCTGGAAGCGGCCACCAGGTTCCACCTATTCTCACCTGCTTGAATCGCCTGGAAGCGGCCACCAGGTTCCACCTTTTCTCATCTGCCTGAATCGTCTGGAAGCGGCCACCACGTTCCACCTTTTCTCACCCGCTTGAATCGCTAGAAGCGGCCACCAGGTTCCACCTTTTCTCACCTGCATGAATCACCTGGAAGCGGCCTCCAGATTCCACCTTTTCTCATCAGCCTGAATCGTCTGGAAGCGTCCACCAGGTTCCACCTTTACTCACCTGCTTGAATCGCTAGAAGCGGCCACCAGGTTCCACCTTTTCTCACCTGCATGAATCACCTGGAAGCGGCCTCCAGATTCCACCTTTTCTCATCTGCCTGAATCGCCTGGAAGCGGGCACCAGGTTTCATATTTTATCAACTACTTAAATCGCCTGGAAGCGGTCACCAGGTTCCACCTTTTCTCACCTGCTTGAATCGCCTGGAAGCGGCCACCAGGTTCCACATATTCTCACCTGCTGGAATCGCCTGGAAGCAGCCACCAGGTTACACCTTTTCTCACCTGGAAGCGGCCACCAGGTTTCACCTATTCTCAACTGCTTGAAACGCCTGGAAGCGGCCACCAGGTTCCACCTTTTCTCACCTGCTTGAATCGCCTGGAAGCGGCCACCAGGTTCCGCCTATTCTCACCTGCTTGAATCGCCTGGAAGCGGCCACCAGGTTCCACCTTTTCTCACCTGCTTGAATCACCTGGATGCGGCCACCAGATTCCACCTTTTCTCACCTGCTTGAATCGCCTGAAAGCGGCAACCAGGTTCCACCTTTTCTCACCTGCATGAATCGCCTGGAAGCGGCCACCAGGTTCCACCTATTCTCACCTGCTTGAATCGCCTGGAAGCGGCCACCAGGTTCCACCTTTTCTCATCTGCCTGAATCGTCTGGAAGCGGCCACCAGGTTCCACCTTTTCTCACCTGCTTGAATCGCCTGGTAGCGGCCACCAGGTTCCACCTATTCTCACCTGCTTGAATCGCCTGGAAGCGGCCACCAGGTTCCACCTATTCTCACCTGCTGGAATCGCCTGGAAGCGGCCTCCAGTTACCACCTTTTCTCACCTGGAAGCGGCCACCAGTTTTCACCTATTCTCACCTGCTTGAATCGCCTGGAAGCGGCCACCAGGTTCCACCTATTCTTACCTGCTTGAATCGCCTGGAAGCGGCCACCAGGTTCCACCTTTTCTAAGCTGCTTGAATCGCCTGGAAGCGGCCACCAGGTTCCACCTTTTCTCACCTGCTTGAATCGCCTGGAAGCGGCCACCAGGTTCCACATATTCTCACCTGCTGGAATCGCCTGGAAGCAGCCACCAGGTTCCACCTTTTCTCACTGGAAGCGGCCACCAGGTTTCACCTATTCTCAACTGCTTGAATCGCCTGGAAGCGGCCACCAGGTTCCACCTTTTCTCACCTGCTTGAATCGCCTGGAAGCGGCCACCAGGTTCCGCCTATTCTCACCTGCTTGAATCGCCTGGAAGCGGCCACCAGGTTCCACCTTTTCTCACCTGCTTGAATCACCTGGATGCGGCCACCAGATTCCACCTTTTCTCACCTGCTTGAATCGCCTGAAAGCGGCAACCAGGTTCCACCTTTTCTCACCTGCATGAATCGCCTGGAAGCGGCCACCAGGTTCCACCTATTCTCACCTGCTTGAATCGCCTGGAAG